>JAVQIZ010166633.1:0-39094 GCA_036023535.2 Galaxias brevipinnis
GAAAGGAAGGGTCAGGACAAAGAGATGGATGGCAAGAGGGGGGGGGGCTGTCTAAGGGGGTTTGGGCAAAGAGAGGGCTTGTACACAGACGGGTAGAGACAGAGGGAGAGAGAGAGGTAGAGAGAGAGAGAGAGAGAGAGAGAGAGAGAGAGATAGAGAGAGAGACAGAGAGAGAGATAGAGAAAGGGAGAGAGAGAGATGTAGAGAGAGAGAGAGAGAGAGAGAGAAAGAGAGAGAGAGAGATGTAGAGAGAGAGAGAGAGAGAGAGAGAGAGAGAGCGGTAGAGAGGTAGAAAGAGAGAGAGACTGGAAGATCGGGTAAGGGTCAGTGAGAGAGGGGAGAGAGGGTCTTGGACAAACAGGGAGCCATTCGATTGCGCGGCCAACTTGTACGTTATGTCCGCTCGGTGCACTCATTCACTACCCTGCTGCCAGGCCATTATTCAGTACTGAACCCAATAACAACCCCCACCCACCCCTTTCTATGTCCTCCCCACACCACGGAGCTCACACCATCCCCAGGGCATAACACGGTCTACGGGCGGCTGGAAAAAGCAGGGACGTCAACATACTGCACAGTACCCAAAGGTTTTACAAGGACAAGACGTGACACAAAGCAGCGGGGCCTTAAAGTTCCCACCGTGCGTTGTTGCTGTCTTGGTCCTGATGGGGGGGGACACGATAAATATTGAAAACCGTCGAGGGAGTCCTCTGTCGTTCTGCTGTTTTGTTTTTGCTCTCCCAGTTCACCATGTGTCAGAGAACCACAGGTTCGTTCAAACGATGACAACAAGGCAAGGGCTCAGAGCAAAGCCATGAACTCAGAGGGCTCTCTGTAATAATAGGTTGAACACAGAACCGTCCCCTGCCTCATGCCACGCTGCAGAGCGGACACAGAAAAACAAAATGGTCTCAAAAGCAGGCCAGTGCCCTGGGAAAGTGGGCCGGTGAGAGTGTGTCTTCTCGCTTAACACTTCGGAACGCTTAAGCTTCTTGCCGAGAGGATGTGTGTGAGCCATGCTCTGAGGGTAAAACAATGAAACACCTTGGAGGAGAAAACACACCACACTGCAGGTGAGTGTGGCCCTTTGCACTCCTGTTGTCTAATCACCAATCTCCCATTATGCACACAGTTGTTGTTAATAACTTCATGGCTGGTGATTGTTTTTGCCTCTTACAAACGATAGATCAAAAATAATGATGAACAAGGTCAGAAGAAAGGGGAGGGGGCTGGAGGGGCTGGGGGGGGAGGCCTCTGTCCTAGGAGCCATTTGAACCAGCCAGGAGCGACTTAAGCCGGTTCAAGTCCGGATACCCGCCCACTGAGTCCTGTCAAGACTGCGTGCTGAATATCTTGAGATCTGGAATGGAGGGGAAGAAGGAGGGGGAGAGGAGGGGGAGAGGAGAGGGAGAGGAGAGGGGGAAGAGAGGGGAGTGAGCAGACTTTACACACATACACTCACAGGCCACAGACAAACAGGGGCCCGCGCTAGCTGGTTTCGACCTGATGGAACTTGTGCCTGATTGCCTTCTAGGGGTGTTGTCGATTTCTTTCATGGCTTTCATCGGCGTTTCATTTTGTTGGGTCAAGATGACTTGCCAAGTCTTGCTTGGATCGATCTCAGATTCTCCAACGCTGTGTTAAGGCACATTTGGTCTGCGTTCCTCACTTGTGAACCTCAGGTGTACAGTTTCCACGTTTAATGAAGTAAATCAACCAGCCTGTACATTCCTGTCACCAAATAGCGAGTGTCGTTGGCGACTATTTCCCAACCAATCTCCTGCCCTAACCGAGTGGGTCACACATTTATAGCGTGGCTATTCTTATCCTAGTGGAACAGTGGCAGCCACCTACTGAATAGCGGAAGGGGGGGTCAAAGATTCACTGGGGATGAAATCAGTGTCAGTATCCTGCGGCCGGTTTTCCGTTCGCTATGCTGTCGCTCCCCTACAGAAAGTGTTGGAGGTCACATCCAGGGGCAAAGGGCAACCTCAGGCTTGCTGATCCCGTTTTACTTGTGTTTGATGGCACGAACGGTCCAGCTATTACTGCGTTCAATAATGTGATGTACTGGGGCCGCTATCAAGATGAGTCCCTGGGGGAAGCTTCACCTTACAAGGACAGGAACAAGGAAGTGTGTCACGGCAAAACAGTACAGGTTCACTAAAGAGAAACGACAGGCTTTGATGAAAGGAATGCGCTCGTAGTACGTCCAGTGTGTTCAGGAAATGCTACGCACTTTAGGGAATGTGTGTGGAGCATAAATGGTGCTACAATGAACTTCTTTGGGGGAAAATATATTTTTTAAACTTGTAAAATTTTACATTTTTGTTGTAAATTGTAAGGATCTAGAAGATTGTAAAATGTTCATGTATTTCATTGCCAATCAATCTTTTCATGCCAGCCAAGGGATTGCCTCCTAACAGGTGATATAACTCAGAATCAAAACACTTCCATTGTACATTCTATAGTAGCCCAGCAAAGTCTGACCACATCTGGTTAATGATCAACAGGAGCCCGTTTGCTAACAAGATGTGATGGCCCACTTTGGCAACCACAACACATCGTTGTCCATTTCCAGGGTGTGTGTGCGTGTTTGTGCGTGCATGTGCACATATGTTTGCATGCGTGTGTGTTTGTGTGTGAATTGCGGCGAGAGTGATAAAACAGAAAGGGTTGCCAAACTCTTGTGAAATGTGTGGCAGGTGTGGTCCGCTCCCCTCCAGAGATCATTTGTCCGGCCTCGGTCAAGGCCATGTCAGACTCCATCTTGTAGCATGCATGGGAATCCTTGGATGCATCATTTTGTTTGAATAAATCTGATCACCGATGGCACAATGTCCCATTACAAATGTCATCCGATTAAAAGCTCACAACATTCAACGGAAAATAAGGCGGAATCGAATAAAAACGCACAGCCAATAAAAAGAGACCATTCTACTTCGATCTGGATGTCGGTGTGATGTCACTAGCTGTTCCTGAGCCAAACAAAACAGAACATGAAGCTACTTGTGCGGGAAAACACTTTGACAATGCTCACACTGTGGAAAAGCAGCCTATCTGGTTTCCTTGGCTGTTGCCTAGGCTACTGCCAGAGGGCCTTCGGCTCCATCTAAGCTCTTAGTAATGCTCTGGGTAACTTTCCACAGGACCCAAATCCCTTTTGGCAATGCCATGGTGTGGTGCCCTGTATAAGCCTTTAGCCTGGGCTGGAGGGAGCAACAAAGCTAAGAAACAATACAACAACTCGCTGTCTTCTCTTTGCCTTTCGCACGCTTGCTCTCTCTCGCTCTCTCTCTCACATACACGCGCGCGCGCACACACACACACACACACACACACACACACACACACACACAAACAAATATACAGGCACATCTGTACATCTCACTCACACACACACACGCGCGCGCGCGCACACACACACACACACACACACACACACAACCCCAATAAACCAAAATGACTTGCTTGCAAGCATGTCATAGCTCCAATATCTAAATACTGCGCATTAAACCATTTAGCCATTCGGTCATGGGAACTGGAGAGATAAGCGTGAATAAGACATTAGGGCCGGTGTTGAGACTGTGCGGTTGACAGTGACAGCGCTCCTGCTTCTCGTCTTCCTCGTCCCCGCCGCGCCTTCCCTTTACAACTCCTTCCTGGAACGGCCGTGTTTACACAGGCACCCGGGCCATAGATCTGCATTTTGCTGAGACCTCATCTGACCTTTTTCGGTGAAATCGGGTCCCCACCGTTTCACGTTTGTCCACATTGTTGAAGTACTTTGGAAAAAATGCGTGCTGTGTCACACAGCCAGTGTGTTCTACCTCCACCAAAGTCTAGTTCAAATCAAAAGCATTTAGACTCAAGGGTAAAATCTCGGCCATCAAATAATTGTGACTAGATCGAGAGTGATAACGCATGCAAGAGCTTGGAAGATAAGAGTAGGAGTTATGGAGGCAAGGGTTGCAGGCTTAGCTGTTGGAGAGAGACCATATGAGATAAAGAAAGACCGCAAGAGAGAACGAGAAAAATAGTCTGTTAGCCCTCATCGACCATCCTAGTATTTATCAGTGTGAAAATTAATTCCTGTCAACAGGGGGTGGTTGGAGGGAGGGGGCGTTGTCTTGTGTTGACATGCGCAGATATTATCCTATTTAAAGTTCCATTGCCCCGCGCGCCAGTGACATCTATCCATGCTGCCATCCAGGACTGAGCTCGCATTGAAACGAACGATTAATTTTCTAACACCCGGGACACCACTCAGACGCTGGCTGATTTCCGAACGTTAACGAGTCTAAAACCTGGCACTGGTGAAGCATCCGTACGTTGTGGGGTGCTTAACGATTGTTCTATATTCCGTTCAATTTCTTCAAATTTGCACTACTGCCAGGTAGGTTATAATAGAAAATGTGAATTTGTCCTTATAGATCACTTAAATTTACATGGGTTTCTCGTTTGCAAGAGAGAGAGAGAGAGAGAGAGGGGGGGGGGGGGGTAGTTTGGCAGGTTATGTTAACCTAACATAATTAGAAAAGTTTTCACATGTAGTGTTTTGGTCTCTCAAGTTTGTTTATGTGGGTTGATAAGGTGCGTGGGTGGGTCTGAGGAAAAAGAAGCAGGTCTGTTGATTGCTCAATTGCTACTTAAGAGCGCATAAATCAGGGCTAATCTGTATAAATGTTGTAAAGCTGACTGTAAAACTATAAAAGCTTTGGCAGATGCATTCATTTGATAATCATTGCTGTTTTGTACTTTTTGAGAATCATTTATGAATATGCTTCTCATGTATGTGTATTTATTATTCATTTGCTTTTAGCTTTCAACAAAACTGCGAGGAAAGTGGTTGGGAATGCTTCCTCTCACAGAGTAAAGCGTTAAAATGAGAGTGGAGTATTTGTAGAAATAGAGGGAAAGAAAGTGAGAGTGGTAATGCATGCGAGTTTGGATTTGCCTTTGAAGCAGCCTACAGCCTCGTCACATAATTTAATTCAACGCTAATTTGAATAATATAATTCAACAAAGCCATGCTGACGCTTGATCGTAGTTTTTTTTGTCCAATATGTGCTTCTAATTAGGTGTATGACAATGATTCTGAAAAAGCATTATAATGAAATTGTTCTTGACAAATATCGATAATAGTGGCAGTAGCAAAACCCCTCTGTTCCTTTAAGAATAGTGCAAACACAGAACCTACTGCTTATAAAAAAAGGACTGCAATGATTGTGAACATTGGGTAAACTCCTGAGCTGTTTTTGATTAGAGGTCAAATAGTGAATGCATGAAATAACACAATACAAGCCAACCGTTATGCTTAGAATGCAAAATAAAATCCTAAAATATTTTTTACATGAATCATTTAGCAGTGTCTATTTTAAGAGTTCGCAACATGAGTAAAAGTCTGCACGTCCTGCACGTCCCCCGTCCTCCCCCCCTCGCTCTCTCTCCTCCTTTTTTGATTTTCTCTTACTCCTTTTGATTCAGTTTTTCCTCTTTGATTTCTCTCTATTGGCAAGAGGAACAAAACAAAAAGTCCAAACCCAGTCCAGATGGTGCCCCCTCCTCTCCCCACTTTTACATTCCTCGTCCTCTGTTTGGTCAAGTGGGCACTCATGTTATCATTCCCTCCTCATCCCCCTTCCCTCTTCCCTCTTCTCTCCTCCCCTGAGTTCAGTTCTGGGCTCAATGGTGGAGGTCTGCTGCCAGACCTCCAGAGCAACACAGTAAATAATGACCCAAGCCCAAAATTCCTCACTACTGAACTGCATTGGCCAGTGTGTGTGTGTGTGTGTGTGTGTGTGTAGTGAGTACGTGTTTTTGGTCAGGTGCGACTGGGGAGCCAGCCTTGTGCAAGCTTGCAAGTGTGGTTTGGCGCTCACGATTGTCTGGCTCTTGTGTTTTGTGATTGTGTGTGTGTGTGTGTGTGTGTGTGTGTGTTTTGCGTTTATGTGTGAGACAAAAAAAAGAAAAAGTGTGTGTTTTCAGTGGGTTGGGCAGTTATTAATATCCAAAAGAATGTATTATCCCTGTGTAACTCCACCACATGGGAAGCCTTGGGAAAGTGAACTCTTAACAATGCGTTCTGCGGTCCGGCTAACACTCGGTGCCATTATCTTTCCCTCCCACCTTGCCAGTCTCTCCCTCGCTTTCCTTTTCTACGTTATCCCCTGGAAACAATCAAGCAAGTACATTTCACATCACTCTACAATGGCACTACACCCACCCCTACACTCTAGTACTCCCTTTAAAGGCTGCCATTAGTCCCCCTATCAGTTTCCCGCCAGGTTGAAGTTAGAAGACCTACACTACGTGCATTGCACATTTTTGTTTTCAGAACTGGACCTTATGCCTTGCCCAACAAACCATGGTGTAACAGATTCTCCTGTGTGTGCAGCCTGATTCAGAGTGAGAGTGAAACATAGAGTGGGGAGAGAGAACGGGAGAGAGAGAATAGACGCCTCTCTATGCAGAACGTGTGGACGTGTGTGGGTGAGTGTGTTTGTTCACGATATTAATGTGTGTGTGGGGGAGTTTGTTTGTTTCATGTGTGTCCCCGAACAGAAGGCAAACAAGACAGTTGTCATGTACCTACGAAGTTACATCATGGCCACCTGCCGCGTGTGACGTACCAACCGCATTCAGGGCCTGAAACCTGAGTCAGAGTCACCTCATCTGCAGCGCTGAACGCCTGCTGTTGCATTGAGCAGTATAGACAGGAACACATGAGTTTGTTTCTCTCTCTCTCTCTCTCTCTCTCACTCTCACACACACACACACACACACACACACACACACACACACACACACACACACACACACAGACCCGAGGGACCATGCTTTTGGCAGACAATTATTTATCTGATTAAAAATAGCCTGGCCAGATTGGAGTGTCCTGAATACTTTTCAGTTGTTTTCAGGGAACTCGTTGTGAGGATGGGGTTATGCCGGTACATCTGAGCTGATTGGCTGAGGTCACCCTCTGTGTTGGCTGTATCTGGGGCTCCTGACAAAAATGAATGGCACAAGCCACTTTGCCAAAATGATCCACCTTATCTCATATTATTCAAAGTGATCCCATTCATCGTGTCCTATTGGACAGCAAAACTCAGGAAACACAATGTACCACTCAGATTTCAGCCTTAAAAAAATGAGGTGATAAGGCAGTTTTCTACTTATGTGAATGGTCCTCAAAGAAGATGTAATCACATTTGTGAGAGAAAGGGTGTGGTACTGACTTTAAACGATAGGTTGAGGTATGGAGGTGCCAAGGCCCCAGCACTCATCAAGGATGCAGCTGTCAGATCAACAGGACAGCCAGACCAGAGAGACTAGGGTTTAGAAACCAGCTGTGAGGCGAAACTTCACTCGGCAATTGGTGTTGTGAATTACGAGCCAAAGCAGGGGAAAATAAATCGGCTCCTAGGTTTTTTTTTCATCATTAATGCCGCAGTTAGTAATGTGTACAATGCATGGGGTGAAGTGGGGCCTTGTAGTAAAAGGGAGTCTTCCAGTCTGGAGTTCTATGAAATGAAGAACATGTTTTGTCTGTCATATCCGTTCTGTCTAGCGGTCAGTCCACCCATGTATTACGCCGGTCAACGTGTGACCTCTGTGTAATTAGTGTGTGTGACTATGTGTGTGACTGTGTGTGTGTGTGTGTGTGTGTGTGTGTCTGATAAGTGGGCCTTATCAGTGCTACTGTATGCCCTGGCCCATTGACGTCCTCTCAGGGATTAGAGGGAGAGCCATGGAAAGGGAGGGAGTGCTGGCTGCTGCCACACTGTGTACCAGGCATAGGCCTGTAGGTCTGGGAGATTAGCCTGCTATGGTGTCATTGAATGGTACGTCCCTGTCCCAAGTGTGACGGCTCTCTAATTCCATTATGTCTCTGACCCCGGGACGAGATAAGGAGCCATCAGCTCTCTCTCACCTGTCAGGTAGACAGGACGTCGTTCATAGGACAGGACAAGTTACTTACACACACACACACACACACACACACAAACACACAAACACACACACACACACACACACACACACACACACACACACACACACAGACAGAGAGAGTTGATTGTTTTCTCTCTTCAGTATCTTTCTTTTTAAGATAAACATGAGACGATTTAATCTTTTCTAATCAGACATTCAGGAAATTTGATGGTGGGGATAGTTTGGCTTCACATGGTCATGTTATCCATCTCCCCAACTTTTCAGGGATATGTTAATGAAATGTCTGTTATACCCATGCATCGATTTGCTTCATTAATTCATCCCTATTTATATCTCTCTTTCCAGATTATCTTTCTTCCATGGGTGTCAAAGTTCTTCAGTGTTTCCCCTGGTACAGACGCTGTAAAGAGCGATGCAAGAGCAAACAGTGCCCCCCAGTGGAAGGTAAGCTACACTGCATGCTCTATAACACCCGCCAGACTTTTTTTCAGCCACATTAAACTGCTGAGCAAGACTCCAGAGTTATTGTAGGTGAAGACTTGAGTTCTAATTATTCAGAAAACCATTTTGATAAATCATGTAATATCTGACACTTTTGTCACTGTTCACATTGTGTGAATTCCATCCAATACATTTTCATACAATCCCTGAATCTCTCCTGATATGAGTCAATTCCAGTCAAAACATGTGTACTGAAAAATGCATGTCACAAAATTTTTTATTAATCTAAAACATTCATAGTTTAGTTATGGCATGTCATCTGCTGAACAAAACTGTGGTTAAGCCCAAGGGATCAAACAATTCGATAGGAGTGCTTAAGAAATCATCTCTTGCCAGGTGTCATGAAGAAGCATGCCAAGAGTTTCCGCACGCTTACATAACCAGCAATTATTATCATTTAAATTGAGGTGCGATTTATGTAACTCTCTAAATACAGTTTTGTAAACCTCAAAACGCTAAAAATATCTCATCTCTCTTTTCCAATCCCTCCATTCTGACGTCGACCCTAAAGCACATTACAGACATCTGAAACATAGACAGGAAATAGGCCTACCTTTTCCTCACCTCTCTCTTTTTGTAATCCCTCCGGTCATGCAGCGCCGATCGAGGAGATGAAGCCCCGACTCACCTCCACCACGTCCTGGGGGAGTGACAGCGAGGTGGCCAGCAGCCTCAACAGCTCCCAGGTCTACTACTCCAGCAAGGCCCGCCTCTCCTTCCGACACCAGCTGGACAGCAACGTCAACGCCGTGGACGCCACGTACTGACAGGGGGGTTGGTGGGGGGTCGTTGAAATCCAGGATCTTCTGTGCCCGTGGCAATGCCAACCTTACTGTTGAGACTGCACACCCTGCTTAGTTAGCGACGGTGGCGTCACCGTGTCCCACAGTAGTACCCATGCATTACCAATATAGAACTGTCACGGTCCTCTTCTGATCGCGGTCCCATCCTGATAACGTTGACTCAGTGGGGGGGTGGGGGGCATGTCATGGGACGACGATTCTGTTGGTGATGTCCACGATCCAACTGCAGTGACTTGGCAAGGCTGGAAGCAATGAAGACTGGTCGCCCTATGTATATGTGTCCTATGCATACATATAGATGCTATATTGGAAACCACAGGTCTGCAGAAACAGAGAAGTCTTAAACAATGGAGCATTGTTTACAGCATAATTACCAACAAGTGCATTATGTGTTTGGGGGATGAGAGAAAATTTGTCTTTTGAACTTTTTTTTCTATTTTCATAATTCTTTTCTACTGTATTTTTGGGACATTGAAATCAGTAACCTTTCGGTAACTTACGTAAACATAGCCTTAAACCACCAGCCAATGAAAACCATAAGTGGCAATCCCACATAGATTCTTCATCTCCATCTAGAAATTTTTAGTCATAAACAAGGCACATAATCACAACGCAAATTAAAACATATACAGTGAAAGTTTAAATGTTTCAAATAGGACTACGTTTGCTGACACTAAAAACTTAAAGCTGTTTTAAACATATCAGTAGCTTTTACCTCCGTTGGTTCATTGAGTAATGGAACGCATGAATAGAGCAAGAGGCAAGAAAGACAGTGTGTGAATGGTTTATGTTGGCGGATTCACGTCAGTTAGCAAATAGAAGTAGCTTTGTCATCTTTTATTTCTTCTAGTCCAGTCTTACATATTTTTGTACAAGCTGTATGTAGAGTTAAAGATTACAAACATTACAGAACGCAGTGAATGATCCCAAAACAAAAACACTGAATATTGTCCAATCTTAGGAAAACAACCCCAAACAGCAGTTGATTTCAAAGTACCAAAATTGTCACTGCAAACTTTGTTTACTTTTTGATGTCACTGTAATAGGTATCTGTACTAACAAAGTACTAGCATTAAATGTGGACAAATGTGACTCTGGTGGCTTTATTTTGCAGTTTTGTTTGTCATTGCAGACAAGCATTGTCCAGTGTCTCAAGTTCAAAAGAAATTGAGCCATGACTTGAAATATTCACACTGTGTTTTTGTAAAGACAAAAAAATCGACTTTCTAATGAAGTGATCACATATATCAAAAAACGAAATGAGCAATCTATTCCATCATTTGCTTATAAAAAAAATAAAAACACATTGTAATGTTTTAAAAAAGACGAAAGACAAAGTTACAAAGAAGCAGTCCGTTGCTGATCGCCTCGGGTCTCCTGAGTTGCCTTATGCAACAAGAGTTCCCAGTGTTACAGTGAGGGGGGGGGGGTTGGGCCCCCCTACATGTTCTTCGGTTTGGAGATGACGCCGTCGGGGTAGCGCTTCTTGAAGCGAGCCACCACGTCTGGGTCCAGGAGGTGAATGCCGTCGAGCTGGTTACCCAGGGTTACCCTGTGTGAAGGAAGAAGTCAAAACATACAGTAAAGAATACCAAGATAATGATAGCTAATACCCATGCGTTAACAAGCACACACAAACAGAGTTCATTGTTTCATCTGCTGCCACACTGCCATACAAAGATATGATAACTAATGCCATAGACCTCCGCACGCACGCACGCACGCACGCACGCACACACACACACACATACCAGTTGGGCTGGACGTTGTGGGGTCGACCAAAGAGCTCGATCTTCCTGGTGCCGGGCGACAGCCTCTCTATCATCCCGTAGATCTCATCCGGCTTGTGACTGGTGGAGCGCACCTGAGCAGGGAGAGAACAGCGACACAGGGACGTTACGTCAACAAGCGTCACGCGACTTGGGATTTCCAATGAGAAAATGCATGTTGATTTTTTTTAACATCTCACCTCGGCCACAATTACGTCACAGTCCAAGCCCCTGTTGAATCCCTGGGGGTTCCCCTTCACACCCACCTGGGGAGAATCATACAGCAGGAAGTATTAGAAGGACCAACACACACCCCATATGTGATGAATAAACACACACCGCACACCATATATGATGAACACACACACACATAAACTCACCAAGCAGTGCTCTTTCCCGTGGTTGAGCCAATGTCCAGTCCTTCCTGTGCGAATGATTCTCTGCAGCTGATTGGTTTTCACCCAGATGATCTCGTCCACACGATCGTAGCTGAGAACAAGGTACAGACAGACAGGGTGTCCATTGTAAGGAGGTACAGAGTGGATAAATGAATACCTTTAGAGATTCATCAAAGCACTGTTTTAGCACCTGACAAAGAGAGAGAGAAACTCACCCCCAAAGACTGAGGCACTCTCTTCCCAATTCCATGGCCCTGTAGACAAAACAGACAGGGTTCATTTTTCCAAACAGATAAATAGTCATATACAGTATGAATCCATGCAAACTATCAATGCGACCAATCGATGAAATGGATTGGTTCACACACCTGCCCGTCACCCAGAGGAAGAGGAAGCCGTCGTCCTGCAGGATGGGAATGTTGAGCTTCCTCATCTCGTCGTCGGTGAGCGTTCCGTAGGGCAGCTCCATGTGGATGTCCCAGGGCGGGTCGGCCATCACCACTGCAAACTTCCCCAGGATGGAAACGTCCAGGAAGCGGATGTCGCAGTTGATCCACTGGAGAAAGTGAAACGCGGACGGATAAAAAAAGTTATTGTCATCATCTTATCGTGTCATCCTTAAAGTCAAAGCAGAACCAGGCGTTTGGAGGGTTGAGGGAGGCTCTATGATTTTTCGCAAAGGTAAAAAATCCCGAAAAAACAAACATTTCGATTAGAGCTCATAGGTCTTAATAACTCTCACCTGGGAGGGGAACAGCTTGCCTGCGCTGCCGTCTGTGTCCCCTTGGTGCAGTCCCAGTTCCGCGGCCCCCGCCCGGGCCCCCAGCTGACCCCCGTCCAGCTCCGGGGGACTGTCGATCTCGTAGTGGACGTATTTGCAGGTGTCCATGTGGAAGCAGGTGTTGAGGAAGGAGCAGTCTCCGAGGCTCTCGTCTGTGTAGTGGAAGATGATGCGCCTGAGTGACAGGAGAGAGGGGAAGCAATGAGCCAATCCAGAGAGAGAAAGAAAACGTTTCAACACATAAATCCAGAGAGAGAGAAAAAATACGTTTTAACCCATCAAAAATATATATTGCTTCTTTTATGTCAAGTTATACTTTCACTGAGTGATGAAACACAGGGGCACACATTTCAGGATTGGCCGGCCTCCATGAGAATCTTCCGAAATTCCTAACCCAACTCGTTTATGTTTCTATGAGCATAGACACTGAACACGCTCTTGTATAGACCGGACGGGTGTTTGGAGGCGCTGACCTGAAGTGCAGCTTGGTGCACGGCTGGGGCGCGTCCCCGGAGCGGGCGCACTCCTCTTTGGTGCCGTGGTCGCAGAACTCCTGCACCTGGGCGCGGCCGCGGGAACGGAACTTCTCCACGATGGACTGCTCCTTGGCCGTGCTGGTGTTCAGCAGCTCCAGGATCTCCCTGCTCACCTACAGCGGAGTGGTTTCATCATCAAAAGGATCTTGATTCACTGGGACACAGCTAAACGCACTGGCAAAGCACCGGGACAGAGACATTATGAATAGGAGATCCCCAACAAGATGCTGGAAAGACAATGACGTAAACTACACTGGAGTTAAAACAGGGTTTACCCCCCAACCCATTACAGGCAAATTCGATAAAGATATAGTTTGTATCAAAGGCTCACGGTTTCTGGAGTACACGGTATTTTACACTCTAGTCGGTTGGTGTCACTCATGTGGACTGAAAACCTGGCTAAACGTGTCACAGCCACACATTCTGTCTTCCAGGTGTCCTCTCGTCCCCGTCTCTCTCTCCTACCTTCTTGCACTGCTGCTCCTTGGTGGACTGTTGGTTCAGGAGGCTCTCGATCTCCATGTCCAGGTGAGACGTCTGGCTCTTGTTAGTCCTGCCCTTCTTATCTGCTCCGCCTCCCGACCCCCCCGCCTTCCAATCGGAGGGGCCGGCCAGCTGGGAGGAGGAGGAAGCGGGCGCCAGGGAGATGGAGGAAGTCTGTGGAGGAGAGGGAGGGCTCTGCAGAGCAGGGGAGGAGCCCAGAGGCCGCTTGTGATGGGCTGGGTCCTCCGCTTTCCTCTTGGTTCCAGTCCTCTGAGCTGAGGTCCCACCGCCAATCATGGCCCATAGTTTCGTGTGGTCCACTGATATGACCAGTTTGGACGAGGAAGAGGATGGGGAGGCGAGAGAGGGCTGTCGGACTTCGATCAATTCCTGGGCCGAAAACTTGAGCAGCAGACTCTGGATGCAGCTATGAGTGACAGGGCTGTCAGTCTAAGAAGAGGAAATAAAGAGGTCGAAATAAGAATAGAGAAAATTATGAAAGATTAGGACAGGGTTGGCTATGCACTAGCACACAGTTAGTCCAACTTAAGTCTATAACAATAGTGTAGGGAACGATAATCCAAAAGATGGCCGTGTTCTCAGTACAGTATGATCACCTTTAGACTATCATAACAGCGCACAATTATAATTATACAAAACAAATTGTGCTTCTCACACTAGGAACAATATCTATTTTTGGGATGCTATATAATTAATTAATTATAATAATTCATTGTATTTCGTTTTTAGTGCTTTTTCCTCAAGACTCAAAGCGCTTTACACAAATTAGTTGCCAATTAATTACACAGAATGAACAACAATTGGACCGACAGCTATCAAACACAACACTCAGTCTGAGTGATACCACGGCAGACTTGCTCACCATAGGACATACAGACACAGAATTGGCAGTGACTGGTCAGGGCACTGGTAGGAGGATGGAGCATGTTTTCGATGGTGGGAGTAAACCAGAGTACCCAGAGGAAACCCACACAAACACGGGGAGAACATGCAAACTCCACACAGTATACTGTGTATATTCAACTGCACACAGTGATTAGAAATTCCTTGTGCAGAGGGAAAATGTATTTGTTGTTGTGTTCCTAGTAACCTCCATGGATTCAAAGGCACTTGCCCTGAAACTCTTCAATGTTGTTGTGACAAATCTATAAATGATTTTTCATATGCAGGGCAAATGGGTGATATTTTGATGAATAGAAAGAGCCCAACAACACAGTAATTGTGAGAGTTATATTAACCAATCAGATATGAAGGCAGCTAGCCAAGGAGACTAACAACCAACCAAGGGGACTGAATAGGCCCAGAAAATAGCTAACAGGAGGACTTACTCACAGTATCGAGTTCACTGGTGATGGTGAGAGAATTAGTCGGGAGTGATAGGCTCAGGTCAGAGAGATATCCAAGTAGTCTCTTCTCTAGTTCAGGATCTGGTGGACGCTCAGATTCTTCGTGAGGAGGGCTCTGTATAGACGGGCTGGGGCTGTCACTCCTGGCAGCAGCACCCTCCGAGCTGCCACCTATCTCTGGGTATAAAGAAATTACGATCTTGGTTAGATAAAATCATAAAATTTGAATAATGATAGAATCAGATTACGCTGGAATTAGAATTTAACAATTTATATTGTACATCCTATAGCAGCGGTTTTAGGCAAGTTTAGTTTAAGACTTTTTATACCACTCAAAAGGGGATTTGGGGACATAAAAACAATACGAAACAAAAAAATCAATTCACCTTACCAGTTTTTCATATGTTATCGTAAGAATGTATGAAAAGACAAGTATAGGTAACATGAAGATAACAAAACGCTGCTTGTTGTTTCTAATCTAGCTTCCCTCCTCTCACCTGCTGCAAGTTGAGATGGATCTTTGCGTCGTCGCTGAAGTCGCTCTCGCAGAGACTCCAACTGCTTTTTGTGTGCCTGGATGTTGCTCCATGTATCCGACATTTCGGACAACAGTTAACATTAAAACAAACACTAATAAGCTAAGTAATGGGCTGTGTAAAATGTGTCTGCCCTTTTACGGCGGGCAACAATGAAAATTAGGTGTGCTGACATAAAGTGTCGTACAAGCAATAAAACCGCGGAATTCCACTTTAAAGAAAAATAAAGGAACAGACAGGCAATTCAAATTCTGGATATTAATATATCTCTTTTTACGTATTTTATATTACAAAATAATAATTAGGATTAGTGATAAGCGCTCAAATAATTAAAAGACAAGAGTACATATCGTAGAGTACGTAGGCTCTACATAAGAGGTTTCTTCGGACATAATTGTCGAAGGACATTTCGCTTCCAAAACCGTTTCCGCAACAGGTTGTTGATTAGACATTTTTAACATAATAATCTTTAATCAAATTTAGTTATTTCTTCCACACACAACTTCAACCGCGACGTACTGCATATTTTTTTATCAGTTCGCTTTTAATTGACTATGTGTTTATACCAAGAAAGCCCTACTTTTCACGCCAGTAGGTGTAGCTGGTGTTCTCTACTTCTTCGCTTGCAAAGGCACTGAAAAAGATGGCGGAAGTAGAGAAGGATGGAAAGCCTGCGACAGACAAAGATGATCTACAAATTCTAAAGGTAGTTATCGTTTCGAAAACTCTTCAGTGCAATTAACATAGTCTATTCATTACGTATTTAGTTGCCAGTCTCATGCAGCATTATCTTTGCGTATACACTTTGCTAGTAGCTGGCTAGCTACTACTCGTCTCTATCATATCTAATGCCGTTACTATAACAACTGGCACCAACTGCCATTGCCTAGATAGCTACGTGTCTGCTTTGTCTTCTGTACTAATGCAGATATAAGCAAATAAACTATATAATTTTGTATGGACATGTATGCTGATGGGCTATTGTCATAGTACTTGTTCCATTATTGCTAGGCTATTGCTGGGCTACTAAGCAACTAGCAGCCTCTGGCATATGGCAAATGGGGTGCACGGATGGCTAGGATAGTTTTCTAGCCATGCTTTGCACCAAGTGATATGAAGTGCAAAGCATGAGCTGAAGGGTCGTAATAGCGCTCAGTGCCATTTTGCCTTAATACACACCGACAGCCAGTGCGTCTTGACCCACTTTACTCCAAGCCCTGCATTCCTGAATGTAAGCTACTTCAAAGTCAATGACATGAAAATCTTTCATCCCTATTTATTCTGTACAGTAATTATGATCCCCCTCTCTTATACCTAGGAGCTTGTGGACGAATTATATGCATTTAGGGATCATTATTTTGAGAATCACAGAGTGGAGGATGCTGGGAGAAAGCAGAATGATGTTGCACAGGAGATGGCAAAAACAATAAAGAAACTGGAGGATAAAGAAGGTGAACTCGATGATTATGATGATGATGATGGGGGGGGCGTTGTATTGTATTTTAACAATGAACTAGGATGAAACCCAGAATTCTACAAAAAATTCTACCATAATCCCTTCTGTTTATCTTATCTTTGTAATTTGCCCATGATCAGTTGACATGACCATTTACTGAACACATATAGATTGTCTCTGTGTTCTCCTACAGAGACCCTTAAACACAAAGCAGAGTTTCTGCTGCTGAGGGGCCGGTGTCTAAACGTGGCCCAGAGTTTCAGCCCCACTGCAGAGGAGTGCCTGTCCAGGGCAGTGAAGCTGGAGCCAGGCCTAGTGGAGGCCTGGAACATCCTGGGGGAGCAGTACTGGAAGAAAGGAGACCTAACAGCAGCAAAAACATGTTTCACTGGAGCCCTGCAGCAGGTCAGTGGGAGAGGGAGGGAGATAAAGATGGCCTTGTTATCATGCAAAGACGGTTTCTTGTGAATCAGAATAAGCTTTTACAAACTGGCTAAATATACATCTATGTGATGGATCACATGGATTATGTTGTAGATTATTACAAAGAAAGATCTTGATAAAAAAAAAAAACTGCAACTCAAAATGGTTTCTCAAGAAAGACACACATGATCTGTTTACCTTTCATCGCCCAGTGCTTTGTCAACTTCACAGTCACGCATTACCTCTGGCACTATTTTTGTCTGTCTACCCTGCAGAGTAAGAACAAAGTGTCCTTGCGCAGTCTCTCTATGGTGCTTCGGCAGCTGCCGGGCGGAAGCAGCGACGAGCGGGGCAAGAGGGTTCTAGAGAGCGTGGACATGGCCAGGCAGGCCGTGCAGCTGGACGTCACTGACGGAACCTCCTGGTGTGAGTAGTGGTCAGACGGGTTCAAATGGTTGTGTATGGTCAGAAAATGTATGTGATTTCGTACAGCTTTTCTAAATGTAAAACATGTTGATTATTATGCAAATTACCTTAAAATCTTATTCCTCAAAACAATGTTTTAATTAGTCGAAGTAGAAATACAATATTTTATACAGATGCTTTGTTTTTCAGATATCCTAGGAAATACCTACATATCCTTGTTCTTCACATGTGGACAGAATCCACAGATGTCTCAACAAGCTCTGAGTGCCTATGCACAGTCTGTAAGTAGTCCACACACACACACACACAGAGGCACAAGTGTCTAAGCTAAGTTGTTGACTTTTTTTATTTTTCATCTATTGCCTGATTGTCTCTCTTAGGAAAAAGTGGACAGTACCGCCTCGTCTAACCCAGACCTGCACTTCAACCGGGCCACTCTATTCCAGTATGAGGAGATGTTTGGTTCGGCGCTGGGTGGGTACAGCCGGGCTGCGGCCCTCGACCCCGGGTGGGAGGAGCCTCCAGAAAGAGAGAGACAACTCCTGGAATACCTCAGGAAAATTATAGAACTCACAGGAAATAAGGTGAGACCAGTAGCATAGTCACAATGATACATACCTCATACTGTTGCTCGCATGTACCAACATGCTGGCAAAGCCCAACGATTTATGGCTTTGCAATCCAGGTTTGTGTCAGTAGATATTTATGCTGCGGCTACAAAACCTACTTTTTTTATTTTCATTTGAAAAAAATGAAAACATGCCAAACTAGTGAAACATGCTTTCCCATGGTAAGCATCCACTGAAGGGTTTCATCCCACACCAGTAGATGGCAGCAGACAGCTTTTTCCTTTCTCTCCAACAGGGCAAGGTGAAAGCGCGACGTCTTCGGACCATGCTGTCCAACCTCAGCACGTCTGCCTTGGGGCCTTGCTCCTCTCCACAGTTCTGCTCCCCCACAGGCCGCGTGGGAAGCCTGGAACCTCGCACCTTGTCTGCCCTCACACACGGCCACAACGCTGGGGTAGCTGCCCTGGGCAAGGTGGTGTTTAGCCTGGCCTCTGAGGGACGCATGGCATTGTGAGTTTCCGTTACTGTTCAGTTGGATTTGCTAAATTTAGTTGACCTCTTCTTTTTTGGGTCTGATATTGTCGATGGATCATTAAAGCACATCTAAACCTCCATGTGTGGTCATTAGGGAAGTCGAATGCTTTATAAAATGGCTGACATGGAAGGTAGTGTTTACTATATTGACGTGATATCGGCGATTGTAATGTCTATGTGAAAGACAGTGCTAATATTGCATGCTTTTTCCCTCCACTCTTTTTGTCTCTCTTTTTTTCCTCTTTCTGTCTTCCCTAACCAGTACGTTTGGTATGGTGGACAGCGAGGAGACATGCTGCGTGGTCATGGTGTACAACACGGCAGACAGCTGGGGCGTGTTGATAGGTGACACTGTTGTCGTTCCCGAGCCCCAAGTCAAACGCCACAGTGTATCTCATCAAGACAAGGTTAGTATTGACACACTATGTACATTAGTGTCTATGTACACACACTATGTACTAAGCTAGTGTCCAGAGCTGAAGCCTTGCTCAGCACTTCATATTACACAAATTAAATTATTTTGACTTCTGTAAAAAAAAAACTTTGTATATATCGTTTATCAACTGCCCTACAGCGTTTTTATTTAGCATCTTATTTTGTTGGATTTCTATCCTTGGCCCCTGCTTGCATGCAGTCCTTTGACTTCCGGAGTATACGAGTGGACTCCCCGCTGCTTCTCATCGTCAATGGCAGGAAACAGAATGTGAAGAGTCAGACTGCAACTTCAGTCAGCTACAAGCCTCAGAATGAATGAGTGGGATAGGGAATGAGGGAGGGATAGAGGGTAGGACTTTTTGAATCAACTGAGTTTGTAAGCCAAGTGTGAGCATGATTATACGCTGCCTGTCATGTGTGAGTTTTGTAAATACCTAGTACATTTTTGTTATGTTTTAATAGACTAGTATTAAATTGCTTTGTACATATTTTTGTATATAGCTTTTTTTTTTGTGTTCTGTTACAGTAGTAAGAACCTGTAAATCAATGACTGTGATAGCAAAGTTGTCAGAATTATGGGTTCTACACATAAACACAATTTATTTTTCTTTTTTACAAAAGCCTCTGTAATAGTTTGGAAGCATCCATGTTTGAAAGTGAACATTGTTTAATATTTAAACTTCAGTTTATGTTTTGGTTCAATTAAAATATATACAAAATGATGAATGTATCCGAACTAAAGCCTACCTGCTAAAACAAACTAAATGCATCGAACAGTTAAGAAGAGGAATACAACCAATATTTACAGGCTACAAAAAAACCTGAAACGTTAACCTGTAATTCATTTGATAAAAAGAATTTAAAGTACACATAACCACACATCAAAACTCTTGGATTCAGTGCTTCTTGATAAAGGAGCGACCCCTGTCTCTAGCAGGGGAGCTGAACTGGAAGAAGGTTTTTGCTCCATCTGGCTCCAGGGAGGAGAAGAAGTGGGTGTCGCCCTCGGGGCCTGTGCCCAGGAATGGAGGGGTTCCCCGGGGAGAGGCATGTCGGACCACCCCTGGGAAACATGTAGGTGGTTGGATGTCCTATATTGTTGTCAAGCCAACTTCCCTTACACAGACATTCAGCTAAATACCCATGTGATTGTTTCCTGTTGCCCTGCTTTATGTCATTTCATTATGTCATAACTTCTCTCCTACACATTTCCTTACTGGCCTTCCCCACTATTGATTAATTAATAAATCGGTATAGCATATTTTATACATATATTAAATTTGAGCTTGAATTCAGGCCAATATACTACTTTCACTCCCCTTTTCAGGACATAACATTTTGAATTGGCATCCTAGATTTGATTTATGAGCGGAGCATTCTAAACTGCTAGTGGACTACAGTGGATTCAGCTCTTGGCTCACCTCCTATGAACTCGGGGGCGGGGCCGTGTTTTGGTGCCTCTCTCTCTCCCACCACCATGTTGCGCAGCCTCAGGGAGTCGTAAAGCCCCTGCAGCTTCTGGTACTGCCTGTTCCTCTCCATCAGACGCTCTGACACCTCGCTGTACTTCCTCTTGTACTCGTCCATTACCTGTTGATCCAGATCGTAGAAAAACAAAGAAACAACTTTGTACTTTCTTTGAACTGTACTTTCTTTGTTCGGATACCATGAAAAGGTGTAAATGCAGTACACTAGCAGTTTAAGTTGGATTTCAAGATGAAGTTGTTTCCAGAAAACACAGTACACTACTCTGAGGTCAAAGGCCATCAATAAAGTTATCTGGTACCTAAGTGCAGGTGATATGGGATTTAGACATTGGCACACTAGTTTCATTAAGCCTGCACATTTTTGACACAGGTAAGATTAAAGGTAGGCCTAAGTTTCACCTTCTTCAGAGAGGTGACCTCTGCTCTCATGGCGTTGAGTTCCAACTCTCTACCCTGGTTCTGTTGAGTTAACATCTTCTCCATCTGTTTCACTTGCCCCTCCGCCCTAGAAAGACTGTACTCCTGATACATACGCTCCTGATGGACCTATGGAAAGTATGCTGTCAGACAAAATGGCTCCACAGCCGGTGGCACATTAAACGTGTTGTAACACAAACCTGATAAGTCCAGAAGGCCAGCGCACGGGAACTTATGTCCAGCACTGTCTCTGGTCGCAGACCGGCCAGGACCATGGCCTTGTACTCTTCAGAGGGTGACAACTCGGTTCGAACGATGTCAAGTTTCCCCGAGAGAGCAGAGGTGCAAGCTGGGCAAACGGCGGGGGAACGGCTGAACTCTCCGGAGCCGTGTTGATCACAAAAGGCATGAGAGCAAGCCGTGACCCAGGCAAAGCCACACAACTTGGTCCGACACTTGGGGAAGTTGCAGAGGAGAGTGTCTTCGCAGAGAGACATGCCTAGATACTGAAGTCAAACACAAAGCATTTAAATGACCAACAATGGGTAAGGGGCCCTTGCTACACTAAGGGTGACCTTCGTTATACAATTTTGCAAACTCCGTCACATTCACAAGCTGTCTGATTTTAATCACGACATATGCAACCAATCACAATATGTGAGCTTATGCCAAATTTGTAGATGAAATCCTGCTACTGCCAATATTATAGTTAGCTAGCTAACCAGTTCATCTGAGGTTTCGCACGTCATGACGTCAGCGCTAAATCACGGTTAAGCACTAACCGTAAAGTGGCCAACATCAGTTCCAAGTTGTTGTTTTTTTGACAATATAGTCCATTTACTTATCTCAGACAAAGACTTATGGTAAAATTCCAAACCGCTGTCCAATATAACTACCTTTAAATAGTACAACAACTACAGGTACCCAAAGCTAGCTGTGTTATTTCTTGCTAGCACGTCACGCCACGGCCTCAATTAAATTATTCTTGTTAATCTGAAGATTCTGTGATGACGTGATTGTTGCTAAATCAGGACCAACTGATCGAGACATTTATTTTTCATTGTGCATTCTCCGTATTTTAATTATTTTGTCATTATATCTAACTAATCCTTTCTGACCACTCTTGTAGATGATAAGCTAAGCATTTGTGAATTATTAATAAATTAACAAATAATTATTGAAAACTATAAATATGACCAGGTGATGTCAGACTTGTTTGATATTCTTGTGAGTTTACACAAGCATTAGGCTATCTTCCTTTAAACTCAGAACATTCTGTTAATTACGTTGTTTTAATTAAATAACGTTTTGTGTTCTTACCCTTGCATTGAGTGTACATTTATGTGAGACACCTACTTAAGGTCTTTTTCTCTCTCACTCTTTTATCCAAGCTCCACGTGGTACAGGAGTGAAGGCAGGGGGTGAATGCGGAGCATTGTGTTGTGCAGCAGTGGATCCGGAGCTTTATAGTGAAAGAGTGGAGATGCTCACTCGACTGTGTCCAGTGGGCCATTGTCGCAGATTCCCCATCCATTATCTGCTTTTTAAATAGAGCCCCAGCGAGCACCAGTGAAAGAAGTGGGTTGAGTGTGCGCGCGGGGATAATTCATAGAACGCATCCATATTCCATATCGAAGGATTGCAGGGCCACAGGCGTTTTCTTACTCTGTCCAGTTGATAATTAGCCAGATTGAAATAAATAGGCAAGGATTAGCATGCATGCTCCACAATCCAGTGTTGACTGCATACTTTGGATGTCGGTCATGGTTGCCGGATACAATTTCGATAATGAAGGATGGGCAATGTCATTTCGCACACAATGGAATTTGTAAACTGAGGCGTGAAATTTGTTGCAACATGATTATTGGTAAAAGTTAGTTAAACATTTGTTTTAGACTTTAGTTAGAAGATTCAATACATCCAGCTGGATGCTTGTATATGGATATGGTTTGGCAATATGTTGTTCTTTACAATTTAGGTGACGTGTCACAGAATGTAATTTATCGTTTGAAAGCATCTTATGGTTTTTGACATCTTTCTTCATTGAAAGTTTAACTGCTGTGATGTGAGTGTAAAGAAAAAGTACTAGGATGAGAAAAAGAAAGGGAGAACCACGGACCCTGTGTGTTCCAAGCCATTGAAATGCAAATATCATAGAAGAACAAGGAGAGGTTGTGTGTGTGTGTGAGTGTGTGTGTTTCGCATGTGTGAGTGTGAGTGTGCATGTGCATGTAGAGAAACAGAGGGAGAGGAGGGGCGCAAATTGGGCAAGTTTGGAGAGAACAGACTTAGAAAAACAGCCACACACGCACTCAGTGCAGCTTCATGACACGGTACAGACACACGTCTTTACCATGTTTGGCTAAACCTTTGTGTTTGTTTTATATGCAAGTAATCTCTAGCGAAGCATTTGTGCCTGTTGGACTTACAATTTTTCTCACTTGGAAGTTCAGTTTCACGGGCACTTTGAGTTTGAATGTTTGCAGGAGCGCGTGTAAGTGTGGAAAGTGCCCAGCGCGTTTAATCGGCTGATGCCCCCCTCTCTCGCCGTGTCCTCGTGAATCATGTCACGCCGGAAGCAGAAACGACCTCAGCAACTAGTTAACTCGGACCCGGGGGGCACGAGGCTGTCGTTCGGTGAGAAAAGTTAATTAATATTATTATATTGTGTGGCTTTTTTGGTGCCAAATTTGTGAGCATCACAAATTGCCGTATTGAGTCAATGTAGGTATACATTTGAGTATCATTGCTTGTGTTCGACAATTCTCTTTGAAAAATACCTTAACGCTTAGTTCGCTGAAATGCATATGATTTCTCATGATTTTAGATTCAGTTGGAGAACGACTTAATTTATGTGCACCCTTTCTTGTGTTATTGCAACTGTAACACGCTTCTCGATGTGTCTGTATGAAAGTTTACTTCTAGTTTTGAAAGTTTTTTTTAGGGTGCGCCTATACCTGCAGTCATTACAATGGCTTCCAATAAATTAGGACCTCAGGTAGAAGTTAGGGGCCGATTTACCTGCAGAAGTATGAGCAGATTTAACATGCATAATATATATGGCTCTTTTCTTGTGTAGTTTCGGTCTTGGGGGGGACGGGACACCAGTTCGCTGTAGCCCTGGCTGCTGGAGGTCTTTCATTAGTGTATTGAGCCTCCCATTCACTAACAATGGTGAATAGGTGGATGGAAGGGGGAGGGGAATGTGGTGTTTTTTGTCAGGAATAATCTCTACCACTCCATTCCTCTTATTTCGTCTCCCTCTCCGTGCTGCGTCCCCCCCCCCCCACGTTTTCTTGCCCCTTTCTCCCTTGTTTTTGCATCATTGCAAGTATTTTAACCTTGAATTGCTTACAGGTAATGTTTTACAAAGGACAGAATGCATTTAGTTGAGAAACTATTTGAGCGTGCCCTGCAGGTCAGTGCTGTTTAGAGGGATCAAGAAGGGAGTTTTCGGTGAGGTACAGTCATTCATTCCATTACTATATCATCCCAGGAGGGAATAGTTGGTTTGTCTCTCCATTGTTGATCCCCTCCCCCCTTTTTCTTTTTACTCTTTCTCACTCTGTGCTCAAGATTCTCAAAGAATTTGACCCCTGAGCTCCAGAGGTCAGAGGAGCTGACCAATCAGAGAGTCCAGACTGTGCCCAGAACCCTTAGCGTGGCCCGACCCCTGACCCGTGCTCTGACGTAAAGGGGGGAGGGTGAATAGTGAGATGAAAGGCGTAACTGCTGGAGTGAGGGTGGGGTTAAGAGGGGTTATGGGTTGTCTTGGAGATGCCTATTGTCCTTCAAAACGTGTTGTCATAGCAGCAAGGTGGTCTGCAAGCTGTGTGTGTGTGTGTGTGTGTGTGTGTGTGTGTGTGTGTCACACACACAAAAGCTGGAGAGTTTGGCTATGTGAGAGCATGGGGTGAGACTAAACATTTCACAGTTTGATAGACAGTTTTGCTTGTGATATGAGTGTATTAGTTAGCTGCAGAAGGCAATTCCTGCTCTGCTTCTTTTAAACTATAATGCAAGATACAGAAAAATAGTATTTGGTATGTTTTGAATGGTTGGGTTTGATTTTATAAAAAATATCAAAGTATTAAAAAGCAATGGTCTTAATCATATTACAATTTTTTCTTTTATTTTTTCATCCTTAGATGAACAGCTAACTGTGAAGTCACCGTCCACTTCCCTGGGCTCCGAGCTTACCTCGTCGGGGTCCGCCTCTTCGTCCCCCACCTCTCTCCAGGACTGCCAGCCCCCCTTGGCCCCGCGCCCGTCCCCGGGCGGGCTCCACGCGCCCTCCTTACCCAGCGAGAGCTCTCCGCCTCCTCACTGGCCCAGCCACGTGGCCCCTTACACCACGTCCCTCCCCAACACCCACTCCTCCCTCTCCCCAGACTTCCCTCACCCGTCCCTGTCGTCCCAGACGCACTCTCTCAACCAGCTGAGTCTAACCTCGGGCCCTCACAACTTGTCCATCCAGGGCCTCTCCGACACCACCACCATGACCTCCCCTCAGATGGGCAGCTCGGCCACCGTCACTACCTCTTCCTCCTCTTCATCCTTGTCGCTCGGCACCCTCGCCCAGAGAGACGGTTTGGGCCTGGGCCAGCGGCAGGAAGGATCCAGCCCCCCTGGTCCGGGCCAGATCCAGGTGCCCCCCACCCTGGCGGTGCTCCTGGAGGAGTTGAGGGTGCTGCAGCAGAGGCAGATCCACCAGATGCAGATGACGGAGGAGATCTGCAGGCACGTGCTGCGGCTGGGTGGGGCGGTGTACTCCCAGGACGTGGCCCAGCCCGACGGGGGCGGAGGCGGCGGGGGCGAGAGCAACCAGAGGTCCTCCGGAGAGGGCTCTCCGTCCCCCACCCAGCCTTCCCCTCTCCCCCCGGCCTCCTCGGCCTCTTCCCACCTGACGGGCTTCCCTGCCTCCCTGTTCTCCCAGGTGTCCAAACCCGGCGTCTCTCACGCCAGCGGCAACGGCAGAGTTGCACACTCGTCTACCTCGTCTCCGTCCCCCTCGTCGGCGGCCACCGTCAGCTCCTCCCTGCACCCCTTGTCCCTGTCTCTGGGTCTCCCCCCGCGCTACCTCCACGACAAGTCCTCCCTGGCCTCTCCGTTCAGCGGCGGCATGGGCTTCCCCGCCCCCCCCCTCTACACCTTGGCCAGCCACTCGCAGGACCTCCTTCAGGCCAGCACCTCCCTGGGCTCCTCCTCGTCCTCCTCCTCCTCGTCATCCTCCTCGCTGGGGCGCCCGCCGCACGCCTGCCGGTTCTGCGGCAAGGTGCTGAGCAGCGACTCGTCCCTGCAGATCCACCTGCGGTCGCACACGGGCGAGCGGCCCTACCAGTGCCCCGTGTGCCTGAGCCGCTTCACCACACGCGGCAACCTCAAGGCCCACTTCCTGCGGCACCGCGAGCAGAACCCCGAGCTGTCGCTCTCCCTGCTGCCCCCGGCGCTCAACGAGCCCGCCCAGGCCATCCCAGCGCCCAGCCCGGCCCAGAGGCGGAGGAAGCGGCGGGCGGAGGACGAGGAGCCGTTCAACGGTATCAAGGGCAGCGTGGGACCCCTGGCGCCGGAGAGCCTGGCTCTGGGCTTCATGTCGGGCCCGCCCTCGTGCTCCTCGTCTGCCTTGCCGCTGCCGCCGTCAGTGGACATGGCGCTGCTCTCCACGGCGCACTCCCTGCTGCAGCTGAACAGGGCCTCCGCGGCCGCCGCCGCCGCCGGGGGTGGGCTGCCCTCCTCTTCCTCCTCCTCCTCCTCCTCTTCCGCCGCCAATGGAGGCCAGTTCAAAGGCGTCAAGCAGCAGAGGTTTGACGAGAACACGCCTCCCCACTCCGCCCTGCACCCGGGCTCCCCTTACTCCCAGCTGGCGCACCTCCCCAAAATCCTCTTCCCCGGCGGGGCCTCGCCGCATCACCTCGCCCTCCTCCGGCCCTCCATGCACGCCTCGGCCTCCCACCTCACCTCCCCTCACGCCCAGCTCTCCTTCTCCTTCCCTCCTTACCCCAAGCCCCCGTCAACGTCCTCCCCTTCCTCCTCCTCCTCCAGCCACCCCACCCAGACGTCGGACACCTCCAAGCTCCAGAGGCTGGCGCTCAACCTGGAGAAGCAGCCCCAGGGAGGTGGCTCCTCCTCAGCCAACGGAGACGCACACGGCCAAGAGCTGACTACCGCCTCCAGCACCTACCGCAGGGAGATGATGGCCGCCCTGGGCCTGAGCCCCAACGCCAGCATGGGGGACCTGATGAGCAGCCAGGGCCCCTCTGGATCCAGCGCCGGCTCTGCCGACCTGAGCCCCAACCAGTGTGGGGTGTGCCTGCGCGTGCTCAGCTGCCCCAGGGCCCTGCGTCTCCACCAGGCCACCCACCTGGGCGAGCGGCCCTTCCCCTGCAAGCTCTGCGGCCGCTCCTTCTCCACTAAGGGCAGCCTGAGGGCCCACCTGGCCACCCACCGCGCCCGCCCGCCCAACGGCCGCGCCCAGAACTCCTGCCCGCTGTGCCCCCGCAAGTTCACCAACGCCCTGGTGCTGCAGCATCACATCCGCCTGCACCTGGGGGGCCAACTCCCGCCGGAGGAGGAGGGCGCTGACCTGCACCCCGACGATGTCCCGAAGCCAGGGAAGGCCAGCCTCATGGGCGGCACAGCCTCCTCTAGCTTCCTGTCCACCCCCCCGCAGCTCCTTCCTCTGGCTCTGACCGTGGGCGCCAACTTACTCCCTAGCCTGCCAATCAGCGGGCTGAACCTGGGGTCCTCCCCGAAGCAGTCTGTGGCTGTCACTGCTGCTGCGGAGGAGGAGTCCGAAGGCTCCGCGCCCAGCTTGAGCCCGCTTTTGACCCAGGATCCGTTGCCGGCGGGTGCCCTGGAGGAGCCCCTGTGTCTGGGAGTGCCCAGCCGCGCGGAAGGCCCCGAACCTCCAGAGGAGAGTCCCACCGACCTGGCCATGGTCAGCTCCGTCAAAGCATTCCCCGTAGCCAGCCCTATGGTAGTGAACGGGGGCCGAGACGAGGAGGCGGAGGAAGCCCCTCTGTCTCTCTGCGTCTCCGGACCAGGTGTGGGTGCTGGGCCGAGCGTTCACCCAGCAGCTCCAGAGGACCAGACCAGCCCCCCGGTGGACCCCGCACCAAGCGCAGAGTCCCCTCCCGACTCCCCCGTTGTTAAGGCTGCGCCGACCCCGCCGGTGAGTCCCAAAGCCGTGTCAGAACCAGGCGCCGTCCTCAAAAGTACTCTGACGGAGCCCCCGAGAGGCACCAAGCATGAAAGGGATGGCGAGAAAGGCACGTCCAGTGATGCCTCACCTACCCTGGATCCGCTGAAGGAAAAAGAGGCCTCTGCAAAGGAATGTGTCGATGCTGTGGAGAAGCCTGTTGAAGAAGAGTCCGAGGCGTCCAACCGAACCGCAACACCCCCACCACCGCCACCACCGCCGCCACCACCCGCTCTCTCCAACAAGCCCTACATCTGTTCTGTGTGTGGGAAGCCATATGCCAGCCGCAGTGGATTAAAGGTAAGAAGAGGGTTCCTTCTAGTAGAGTACTGTTGTCTGATGATTGTCGTGATGTAACAATAATCGACTTGGATATGGTGCTTTTAACTTTAAGTAAGCTAGGTCAAATCGGTCAAACTGTGTTTTTTTTGTTGTAAGTTGAATTATTTGCCTGCAGCTGATGCCTCAGGTTTAAGAATATTTTGTAGTGTTTTTTTAAGCACGAATATAGAAAATTAACCAAAACCATGTTCTTGTTTTTGCCTATCATCAGGGGCACATGAAAACCCACCCTGGAGCAGGAGCCACCACTCCCTCCAAGGTCCCCGCCAACCTTAATGGAGCCACCACTCCCTCCAAGGTCCCCGCCAACGTTAACGGAACGGCCGAGGATCAAAGCTCAGCCAATAGAAATTCTGGAGAGCAGAATGAAAAAGCCGGATTGGGTAAATCCGCTCCCGAGGAAGGTGACAACCCAAAGGCTCCACCAATCATTGTTGAGCCTGGGGAGAGTGACGAAAAACCTGAAGACTCTACTGTGTAGAAGAAGAAAACAAACATGAAGGCTGGCTGACCAGCATCAGTCTATTTACAAAACAAAAAAGGTCCTGACAAGGGAATGTACTATTCATAGAACAAGAACTGCTTTTTTCAATTATCGATTCAATTGATTTAAGTGTACATTGCTACAATAGGTTGTCTAGTTTGTTTACTTGTTAGCATTGAATGTAAGAGAGTTGTGACAGTAGTCATACAGATAGCTGGGTATTACCACACTGAGGCCTTATTTGAGCTTTTCACAGAATTGTCTCGCTACTGTGAGTTAAAAAAAACACTCTTGGTGTGTTTGTTAAACGGCATATCATTTAGCGCCCCCATTGTTCTCGTCAGATGTGTACAGCACAAGCTGTAAAAGGCAAGACTGATAATGAGATTTTACTTTTGATAACGGTACACACAACCAGCTAACTAACTAGTGGCTGCTGTAAATGA
Source organism: Galaxias brevipinnis (assembly GCA_036023535.2). Lineage (NCBI taxonomy): Eukaryota > Metazoa > Chordata > Actinopteri > Galaxiiformes > Galaxiidae > Galaxias > Galaxias brevipinnis. The sequence continues at coordinate 29,345 of JAVQIZ010166633.1, forward strand.
AACCTCAGTGTCATCTTGGCATATATATTTTTCAAAGTCAACGTCTTTCGTTTTAACACTCATTTTGCTGCTGAGCTGATGTTTGAAAGGAGATGCACTGTGTTTACTGCTGTCCATACATCGTTTATGATGTAGATGGTAAAAGGCAGCTGATGACTGTTCGATGGACAGCAGGGTTTAGGGTCATTGTCGCTAGCAGCATCTTGACTCCGACCGATGGCCTTACCTCTTTCGATGATTGTAATTGCTTTTACCTGTAGTTGATTAGGTTATTCTACAGTGAAGCATATTTGCCTGTGGCAGAGGTCCGCAGAGACGCCTGTACTGTACAACATTTAGGATAGTTACCTCGGCCCTTCTCTTCTTTTCCTCTTCTCTCAAAGCCCTTGAGAGTTCACTTTTGTTTCCCTGCAGAAATTGGTCTGCGTCGCATCCATCTTGACTGCCTTTTAGTTTTAGTATTTGTTTTGTTTTTGTTGGATAACAATATTTCATTGCTATTGTTTGTTTTGTGTGTATTATTTTTCTGATGAACTGTGCTTCCCATGTGACGTGTCAAAAAGAGAAAATAATAAAATGGTGATGGTAAAAGTGACCTTTATTTCTGTGTCCCTTTTCTTACCCCGTAAAAGTTTTTTTTTTTTTTTCTTTTCAGTCTGGATTTAGTCGGGCTGGATTTTTAGCAGTCAATTCATTTACCCGTTTAAGTATTCAGTTTGCATGACTCTGTGCTCAGATTGTCTATACTATTGGTCGATTTTCTTGTCGCAAAGCTGTGTCTGGTTTTGGGTTCCTTTGTCTACGTTGCGCTAGTTGTCTGCCTATTCTGTCTTCTTTTTTTTGCATTGATTTTCTTTTCATATGTTTTAGTTTCTTCGTTGTGTGTGTGTGTGAAAGGGATAATCAGAGTCTGTATGAGTGCCGCACTGTGATTGAGAGTGCAGCTGTAGAGGCCCTCACCCCCTCCTGTCCCCTTGCCTCTCTCAGTCATACTCTCTTTCATACTCGCTCTCATTTTCTCTTTCATTTCTCTCTCTCTTTCTGTCCTCCCCCTCCCTGTGTTATAGGGCTGACACACAGGAAGCTCTAATCCTCACACAATGACACCCCTCATCCCCCCAGTGTGACTGGGAGCGGGACAGGGGGCAGCAGGGACCAACCTGCCCAGCTGTCCCCAAAATGGCCGCCACTAATCCTTCCCTCTGATACTGATGGCCCCTGAAACCATGACAACAGGTAACCAAGGAGAGGAATTTTTGGGTAGAGAGGGGAAGAGACAAAAGTCACTTAAGAGCCATGCGTGAGGAGTTCGCCCACATGAGTTTGGGAAAGACGAGACATGTCTCAATCAAAATAAGGGGAATTTAGGTTTTTAATGGAACAATAACTGTTGCTATAACTATTTAGCAAAGAGAGTAGAAAGGAAGAAACTGCTCTGGGGACTCACAAATGGTTGAAGGTGTGATAGACTTGCTTTGATCATTTCGCCTCTAATGTGCCATCAGTAACGGAATATCTATCAACATTGATCATGTCAGCAAAAACGTTCCCACTCAAGGAAGTTTGCATAATGGCTAAGGTGTGCCTTTAATCAGAACCAGAACAAATCTATAACAGGTTAAATAAATTTGTGTAATCAGATTAGGGAAAGTGATTGATTTTACCCTACCAAGTACCAAGGCTAAATTTCACTCCGAAAGAACATTCCAGCGAAATTATTAGATGAAACAGATATTTATCTTTGTTTCAAATGTTAAGCCCACAATAAAGGGTATACTACTTTCTCTAACTTTTATTGGAATTCATCACTCAAGTACTTATGGATGATGGGCCACTTTTAAGTGCCTCATAATAACGTAATGTTATAACTCTTTACATGAACAGGTATTTAGACAGGGCGAGGCAACGTTAGTATTATTCAATGTACTTTAAATCGTAAACTGTGTACATGTGCAAGCATCATAGTGGCACACACATACATACATACATACTCCGCTCCAGTTACTAATAAGAAAATTGTTATGGCACCATCTTGTGATCAAACTGAATTACTTGTAGGATACCACAGTTGCCTCTCGCTATAAACCCCTGTTACATAGACACGTCTTTTAAAAATATTTGTCATATCCTTCAATGTGATAAGTGAACTACATTTTTGTAGAATGATTTCTACAAGATTTGTCTGTCATGATGAAACGGGTTTTAAAAATAGGTACACTTGCATTGCCAATAATTCTGGCTAGACTAGAGCCATGCTCTCAATAACCAGACATTGGATAAAAAGTAATGAAAGGCTTTAAAATAGTCTGAGCAAAAGGTATACCACTATACATCCTGAGCCATGTTTGAATTTTTTTTTCTTCTATGCATTAGTTTATTATTTTAGTCTTGTTTATTCACAGTGGCTTATTGTTTATCACTTGCTCGTTGTTAGTCCTATATTTGTTTTGTGATTAAATTTGCAAAAAATAAAGCCGGCGAAACCCACAGACAGACATATTCAACTAATTTAATTTGACCACTCCTTCTTCTCACACTTCCTCCTCTTTCGCATTGACAGTCGCGTCAGAAAGCAGAAGTTCATCAGCTGACCAAATGGTGCTTCACTTTCAGTAATCCAGCGCTGTCTGCTGGTGAGCTGAATCAGAGCAGGAGACGCGTGACAAACAAAAAAGCGGTCTCGAACAAAAAACGCACGCTGCTTTACGCACGATATGATAGAACATAGACTAAATGTAGCTTAGCAACCAGAGGGAAATATGAAAGCTACGTTCCATTGGAGTTGTGATAACATAAAAGTGTACTGAAAAAACAGTGTGGTGACAGATTGACTGCTGTTCATTCAAGTGGATGGAAAGGCGAGTTTGCGCACACCTGAAGCACATCTGGAGGAGGTGAGTGTCCCGATTATCACTACGTAGATGTACTAGATAGGCTTACTAGTTTATATAGGCATAAATATGTAACAATTATACATTTTCATGTAGGTTGCTTACTCACGGCATATCGATCTAAATAGCCAGGTATCTATGTGGAGCTTGTCAGCATTGCATACAAGGAAAGTATTGTCTATTGTACATCACTGTAATCAATAATTTACTTTATTGGAATTCCATTCTCAGTGGGTGGGTGCGCCATCCTTGTAATTCAAAGTCAGTGTGCTTAAATGCACTACATTAATAACAGATGAAATAAATATTATTCCTGTAAATAGACAGGCTACCAGTAGGGAATTATTATAGAGATTCAGCATGTACTTTATCATGCATCCATGTGTAAAGTTATTTTTGAAGAGATATGGTTATTTTGAACAACAACAAAAAAAGCAATTTGTCTAAATAATTAGTAGACTAGTGTATTTTGATTCAGAGAATGTGCCCATTCAGACTGGGCTAGTCGTCCACGTTTTCATAGACAGACGGATCTCTAAGACAGGAAACAACCTTGAGTTAATTACAGTTTGTAAGGGCACTTATCAGTGCTGTTTGGACCTTGCACTGTAGTTCCGAGCGACTCACCTCTGAACGTCTCCAGATCTCCTTTTCATCACGTGCAGATACTATCCCCTTGCAATCACTTTTCTCTCAGCTCACATGCCTGGCTGAGTGACCTTCGCTGTGCCCCCCCCCATTTCCCCACCGATCTCCCCCTGTTGGGGGTCAGAGTGCCTGTCTATTCACGGTCCGGGTCCGTACTTCTTGGAAACCCTAAAACCATTTAGTAGGCCCGTGCGTCAGCTGACCTTTGTGTTATCTCAGTGTCTTGAACTTAATCTTGAGAACAACGTCTTTGAGGGTGTTTGCTGTCTCAGTCTGTATTTGATGTCCAGTGTACGGTGTGTCCATTTGCTCTGCCCTGTCTTGCTGTTCTGTGAAGTCTTGGTGTCCTCTGATTTAGCCGTTGTCGGCCTGACTAATACGGGTTGATACATTTGTGGACTTACCGAAGCACTGCCCCAAGACCCTAGCTTTACAAGCTCTTGGAAAGAGTAAGTTACCAATAAGTCCAACTGTATGTTTGTGTGTGTATTTCTAACTGATACTGGGCACAGTGTAGAACGTGTCTTTCGCCCAGCATGTGCATCCTTCTTTCTCATCATTATAATAATAATAATAATAATAATAATAATAATAATAATAATAATAATAATAATAATAATAATAATAATAATGATAATAAATATTCATTATATTTAGTTTTTAGTGCTTTTCTCAATGACTCGAAGCGCTTTACACAAATTGGTTGTCAATTAAGTACACAGAACGAACAACGGACGGACAGACAGCTATCACACACAACACGCAGTCTGAGTGGTACCACGGCAGCCAATTTGCCGCCAGACTTGGTCACCCAACATTTTGCAGCAGACTTGCTCACACATTGGACACACAGACCGACTCCAGTTGAATTGGCAGTGACTGGTCAGGGCACTGGTAGGATACTCTATAAATGCAGAGGGCAATGAACTTGGAATAAAACATGTGACCGTTCCCCATGAGGACACGTGTGTGTGTGTGTGTGTGTGTGTGTGTGTCTTTGAGAAGATTTTGTCTATCTGGTCTTTCTGTGGGTTTCATCGGTATGAGCGTGCGTGTTTGTGTACGTGTGGACACAGTACAGGGGACATCAAACACAGGCTTATGTGGGAGCCTGTAGAATTCTTAAGAGATGTATGACCAAGGATCCCGTTGAGTAGCAGGTGGTTATGAACATCACTATGTTTTCAGGCACCCTCGCTTCTCCCAGGCCTCTCTGTCAATACACTCAACCTTAAAAGGCCATTTGCTATGCTCACTAATGGCTCTTCAATCGGCAAAGACCTATCGCAAGCCCTACGCGTGTGTGTGTGTGTGTGTGTGTGTGTGTGTGTGTCTGTGTGTGTGTGTGTGTTTATCCACCAGTGTGTTGGTCATACACATGCCAAGCAGAATGTTATTTGAGAACATAGCAAATTGTGTGATTAGTGCAATTATTATTCAATATTTCTGTAACTTCCTGTATGCCAGATGTATTTGTTCACATGGCAACCGTCCAACTGACTAGGCCTTTTGTGTTTCCTACACAGATGTCACCTGGGGGATAACTGCTGAAAATACCTTTCTTCATTCCACTCCAATAAAAAACTTTCTGACCCTCACTGACATTTGGTCCAACCAATACAACTGCGTACATTTCCAATTCCACCCCACACCCACTCCCAATCCTAAATAATGGATACTATCAGCCCCACCCCCTCGCAAGACTGTGCTCCAGAGGGGTCCAATGGCAAGTCCCCGTTGGTGAAGTCGGGTGCCACGGATGAATCCATGAAGCTGAAGAAGGAGATCTCGCTCCTGAACGGCGTGTGCCTGATCGTGGGCAACATGATCGGCTCGGGGATCTTCGTCTCGCCCAAAGGCGTCCTCATCTACAGCGGCTCCTACGGCCTGTCGCTCATCGTGTGGACCATCGGCGGGATCTTCTCCGTGTTCGGGGCCCTGTGCTATGCCGAGCTGGGCACCACCATCACCAAGTCGGGGGCCTCCTACGCCTACATCCTGGAGGCCTTCGGCGGCTTCATGGCCTTCATCCGGCTGTGGACGTCGCTGCTCATCATCGAGCCCACCAGCCAGGCGGTCATAGCCATCACGTTCTCCAACTACATGGTGCAGCCCGTCTTCCCCACCTGCATAGCGCCCTACCTGGCCAACCGCCTGCTGGCTGCCGCATGCATATGTAAGTGTTAAGGGATGGGAGAGGGTGTGTGTGTGTGTGTTTGTGTGCATTGTGTGTGTGTGCGTGTGTGTGTGTGTGTGTGTGTGCATTAATGACATGCTAAATTATGAGTTTTCAGACGTGTAGTCGTGATGTCCGCAGTGATTCAGAGTGTTAAAAGGAGACAGCACGTGAATCAAGTATCCGTGTCTGTCTGTGTAAGGAAAAGAGAAGTGAAAAACTGAGGACAATGACTTCTCTTAGTCATGACCATAGTACTAGGAGGAAGGAAAGAGGAGAAGGCAATGTGAGTGATGGCTCTCACAGCTGACAGATCTTGTCCAAGGCCATAGAATACATACCTCAAGAGTCTGAAGAGACCACAGACACCAGGCATGTCAGTTCTATTCGTCACAGTTCTATGCTAAGGATCCCAGCAAATAACACATCTAGCAGCCGTTGAAAAAGAGGAACGCAATGTGATGATGGGACAGACTTGACTATATGCTTCTTGTGCAAGGGAAAGAGAATGAGGGCAAAGGACTCTTTGAGCTACCGTTTCTGAAAACATCAGCGTCCAGCCTCTGGAGTGATTAAAGAGGAAGAGAGATGAGTCAGGATATCATGTTGAAAGCGCAAAAGTACTCGAGCAGTAAGATCGAGTTGCTAACAACAGATATCTATCTATCCCTATCCCGGGAATAACAAAGAAACCCTTTTCAAATCACCGGGGGTCCAAACAGAATGTCCAAGGAAGCTTGCATTGCCCGGCAACCGAAACGCTTCCAGGAAATATGACCTTAAATGCAAGAACTCTCCCATTGTCCGGATGAACAACACCAAATCCCCAATCACTGAGGCAACTTGATGCCGGCACGAAGCCAGAACAGTGGTGGACAAACGGCTCCAAATTAGACAGACAAGAGGCCTGGAGCAGAGCAAATAAAACCCAATTGGGAGGCCAACCAAGGGAACAGCGGGGCAGGACGAGGGAAGGTCAGCGCCAAGGCAACCGAACAGAACACAGGGGGGACAACCTGGACCCTGGTTGAAGGAGTCAGCATAGAGGAACCTTTGAGATAAGCCCCTGTTCACGTGAAAGATCAAAAGATTACTGAGGTAGTACATTCATCACTTATCCAGCCAGTCATCCACACAGGCATGCATGGGTTCACACCCACACACACACGCACGCACAAAAAAACACACACACACACACACCCACACACACACTCACAGGCTTTTACATACAAACTGACACGCATTGGCACACACACACCCATACACGCACACACACACACCACTCACACACATACTTGCACCCTCAGTCATTAGATAAGCTGTGTGGAAGGGCTGGGTGCGCAGATAGCTGTGTGATAAAGTCCCTGCACTAATAAGACTCTGACCTGAGGGGTTAATAGCCAAATGACAGCTCAGCATGGCACTGGCATACAGCCAGGGATGAGGGGCAGAACAACACCAACCTGGCAACCGCACAGCCCATAGGTCCTGTACTCTCCTAGGGGGCCACCACACATCTGGTCCCCATTTGAAATCCATTCGGGTCCGTCCAGCCTCCCCGAACGCCCCCCGATCTCAAACCTCCCACCCGTCTAGCCTTTCTCCGTCAACACGGCACACCTTCCCTCGCTGTGTGTCCGAGCGCTCCCTCGCCATTCCTTCCTCCGTGTCTGCGCCATTCCGATCTGTTGTGTTAGGCTGGAGCTCCTGCAGGGGAGCGGATTTGTTATGATCCCCCGCGCCAGTCAGCGTATGTGAGAGCTAGTTTCTGGTGTTTTGACTGCCTACCGGTCACTGTGGAAGGAGGGGGACGCGCGATGGTCGTGCGTGCTCTGGAACTGTTTAGGCCGGGGAGATGTGAGGTTGAGGGGAAGGCAGTGCTGTCACCACGGAGATCTGCTTCAGGAAGAAATGTGTGTTTTAGAAAGCGATATTAAGCTTTAGGCAAACACAGCTTTATGGTTGCGTAATGTTTAAGAAAAATGGGGTAAATCGCATAGTTTTGTAGAAACATACCAACGTTAGGAAGTGTTAGGCAAGGTAAACAATTTGTGTTTATCAATCAATGTTCTTAGTTCAAGGACCCTGAATCTTATTGAATAGCTAGTAGACCCTCCAAGACAGTGTATGCTTCCGTCTGGACGACAATAGAAAGGACCAGCACAGCATGTATCCAAAGCTACATTTGACTGTGTGGGCGGCCCGGCTTGGGTGATTCAGACTGAGCAGACCTCAGTCCTACACCCTATCTCTACATTTATGAACTTGTCAGGGATAGTGAGAGAGCACTCGCCGACCAAGAGATAAGACAAGGGAGACGCGCAGGAAAACATGTTTTCTCAGAGCAGTGGGAGAAACTGCCCGCTGGGGGGGGACAGGGACAGGGGAGCTCAATGCCGATTGGACATTCTGTCTGTGTTGTCAGTGTGACATGGCGGAGGATGACGTCATTCAAAACGGCCCTGACCGGTGTGACCACATCAGACAGATGATGTTGGATATGGAAGAAAACAAAAAAGTCACGCAAATGAGTGTGCCCCAATTTTATTTTGTGTCCCAATGTGTGTGTGTGTGTGGATGTGGTTCTCTAATGGTTCCCTGTCATCATCTCTCATCCTATGTATGTGTGTGTGTGTGTGTGTGTGGTGTGTGGTGTGTGTGTCACTCTCTGTCTATGTGCTGCACTCAGCTGTTTCCCTTGCTGAAAAACAACAGGCTAGTTTGCTTGAGTCAGCACCCCCGTTTCCTTAAACTAGACCGACACACAAACTCCAAGTAACCAGATTGTTGACACCATGGACTTCGTAGTTTTTTTTACAAGCAGGCTGACGCCAGCAAATCTCTGCCATGTAATATTCTCTATTAATTACTAAAGATAATTAATCATTTAAAGTATGGAAGTGGATTGTAAGATAAAAAGCATGAGGATCTGATCTTTTTGGGTTCTATCTTTTGACAGGCTTGCTGACCTTTGTGAACTGTGCCTATGTGAAGTGGGGGACCAGGGTCCAGGACTTCTTCACCTACGCCAAGGTCATCGCTCTCATCGCCGTCATCATCACCGGCCTGGTCAAGCTGGGAGGAGGTACTGACGCCAGAAAGAACTCAGAGATCCTTTCTACATACGTCTTTGTGTACACATCGACAAAGACACGCGCGTGCACACAAAATCAATTACTTACAAAATTGTGGACAAGCATCCGTAGACTTGAGGTTTGGTAACGTTAGAAATGGACTGTCTGTCTTTCTGTCTGTCTGTCTGTCTGCCTGCCTGCCTGCCTGCCTGCCTGCCTGCCTGCTTGCCTGCCTGCCTGCCTGCCTGCCTGTCTGCCTGTCTGCCTGTCTATCTGTCTGTCTGTCTGTCTGTCTGTCTGTCTGTCTGTCTGTCTGTCTGTATGTTTGGCTGGCTGATTGGCTGGTTGACTGTTTGGCTGGTTGCCTGACCCTCTCTCGGGCTGACTGTCTGTCTCTATTTTCTCCCCGTCTGTCTGTGACTCAGGCTACACGCAGAACTTTGAGGACGTGTTTGAGGGCTCCAGCACCGACCCGGGGGCCATCGCTCTGGCCCTGTACTCAGCGCTGTTCTCTTACTCGGGATGGGACACGCTCAACTTCGTCACGGAGGAGATCAAGAGCCCAGAGAGGTGAGGACGAGGACGAAGGCCGAGAGAGAGACGGCATGGTCCGTGACTCCACAACTGTCTCATTGAGAACAGCTCAGGTGTTCACCCACAGAGACAGAAATGACTGTCCTTGGTACAAGTTGTGACAGAATGACGAGGTACTATAGAGACAAATAAATATTATCTTGGGAAGTCCTTCTTAACAAATGGTAGCAGTTTAGCAACAAATCCTACGAGACAGATAAGAGACCTTAGAGATGGTTAGATGACAATGGAACAGTGACACGCACTTTAGTGCCAGAGTAGGAGTCTGTCATTAGAGTGGCTAGTTTGTGTGTCTGTGTGTGTGTGTGTGTGTGTGTGTGTGTGTATGCGTGTGTGTGTGTTTGAGTCTGAGTCCATTTTTTGGGGG
>JAVQIZ010166666.1:0-20338 GCA_036023535.2 Galaxias brevipinnis
ATATATATATATATATATTATCATATTATATATTATATATGAATATATTATATTCATATATAATAATGTATATTATTATTATTATATGTATTTTTAAAAAATCACACTTGCCTAAAACATTTTTAAAAAATACATATAATAATAATATAATATAATAATAAATAATATATATTGTATTAGGGCTCTACTGAGACCTCAAAAGTGTTTTAAAGCTGTTTGAAGCACTAATTGAGTCCATTAGCCATAGTGGTTGTGTTGATGTTCATCTACAACTGCACTCACAAGTTATAAAACTGAGCTCTACTAAGTCTATTTAAACGGAGAGTGGGATTAACCTTAAAGGTATGGCTGCATTCCTAATCAACATGTTGACTAAGGTAAAGGATCACTAAAAAGTAAACAACAAACTAAAATGTTTTTAAACTGAGGAATTTTTTTTTTTTTTTAAATAACATTATAGTACAGTTAGAAATATCACTGATCTCCTGCTGTTGCAATAAAATGCTCAGCTCTCTCAAGTGTGTACAATAGATTATCTATGTACTTGCGCAAAAGATGTTTAAACGAAGGAAAGAATTTCTGCTGAGTCTGACCTAACATAGATGGAAGAATTCAGGAATGCCACAGCAGGCTCCCTGTGGCCCGTTCCCAAAACAATACAGAGCTCAAAAAATTTGAAAAATCTTTCAAAGGAAACCGGGTTGAACAATGGAGGAAGCTCTCAGAGTAAACAGGTAGGCCTGCATTCTGCATGCCCCTCATTCCAACCTGCCACCCCAGTGATAAGGAACTGGTAAATGTTGAAATCAGGGGGCTAAGAATAGGGGGTCACGCAGATGGATGACATCACACATTCTGTCATACGTTAGTCACAGAGGCTACCTACTCCATGCTGAATATAGGCCTGAATTCAAGCCCCTGTGTTCCGATTACAGTTTAGCCTCACATTACAAGAAGGTTTCTACCTTATTGACGTTCATTTTTATCACACGATTATACTATTCCTAAATCCACACACTGTTGTGAGACATCTGCATTGGCACCTATACCCCACACTATTTTTAACCCTATGCATCTAAAACTAATTGGCGCCAAGTTAAATTCAAACCTATGCTGTTAATGGGAAAAAATGTATAATATGTTTTGGCCATAGTCTCCTTTCTATATTTGGCCTAGTGTTCTTGATGCAGCTGCTGCAGTAGATCTGTCGACCCTTATTTCCATTCGAACACCTCGCTCTAAAATAATGCCTCAATTTACCAACACACACTCACTCCTATTTAGCTGAGGTGAGCTCAAACTCTTCAGTTAATCAACACTTCACACAATAAATAATATAAACATGGAACATTAAAAATACCATTTAAGAAAAAAATGCACACGGTACAATTGTTAAATCTACAAAATGAAAAAACTAGCTGTTGTTTTTTAAACGTGATTAAGATTCCAAACATTGCAGCTGCTACAGGAACCAATTATAAGTAATATAAAACTGTACTGTAAGCAACATTCATTTAATTAAAAAGAAGCATATCAAATTACTAGCATACTCAAGCCATACATAATCTGTTCCAACATAAAAAAAAAAAGTGTTTTCAAATGTTTAACAAATTATATTAGACTCAGTGGGCAATTTAAAATGAAGAAGGAAACAAAAACATTTCAAAAATATGCTTGCTATTCACAATTCCATTCCTATGATGTCATGTTTTCTGGGCTAGGCTACACCTTTTTCTCTCCAGTGGAATTCCCAACTTAGTGTCTGCCAGGACTCATAAGGTCACTCCACCCACTGACTCCAAACCCTCCCAATACACCCTCTTACTCACACACACACACACACACACACACACACACACACACACACACACACACACACACACAGCGTCTCTTTTGAGTACGCTGTATCAGCTGCCAAGCTTTTCAATCAGCCTGATGACATCGCTGTGTTTCCTGCCTGTAGCTGGGGAGAGAGGGAGATAAGCACGACCTACTCGACTGTTAGCCATATCTTTCACCACAGCAACTCATTCTCTCATATGAGCATTATTCAATTAGCCAGCTCTAAAAGTGGCATCAACTCTTACACAATGAGACACATAAATAGCTTCAAGTCCTGTACTGTAATTAGTCAAGTGCATAGCCTACATTTATGTTTGTTTTTTCAATAGAGGCTACGTGATAAATCCTGCATCCAATAAAATGTGAATACTGCTAGCAACACTTCATGAAAAAACCTACTATTATTGTATGCTTTCCACCATTTTGCTGCCTACTCTCACCTTTATTTTATTTATTGCTCAATGGTCCCAGTTTGTACACCTGAAGGGAAGAATTTTTGGGTACAATTCAAGTTATTATTATTATTTTTTTAAAACTGTCACAGCCTAACTAGGTACCAATACTGTTTGAAACTCCTAGGTTTTCCATGTAAAAGAAAATAATAGGGTTATGAATATGACTCCAACCAAGGGGGGTCCCAAGCCTCCGGAATCCTCCTCCTGGTTGGGCGGTACAGCTGTCAGCTTTGGAGAATTGGGGTGAAGGGGTGTCTGCCGTTGGGAAAACCTAGCTATGTGCTCCCCAGATAGCATCATAGGGTGAGGAGTGACTTATCCGTCTGTGCCCAGGGCCCATATCAGACAACCTTCCTCTGATTAAGGGTCAGAGTCTTGGCAGGAGAGCTGCCGTCCATGGGCAGGCCAGACGGGCAGCCTCCCTTTCACCAGACACCGCAGCATCCTGAGCACCACGCAAATGGACTTTCCATACCCTATGACACACTATACAGTCTATGCAGAAGAATGTCACACACACGTACGTGCCCACACCTCCAACCGCACACGTACACACACACACACACACACACACACACACACACACACACACACACACACACATAGGCACACGTACCTTCTGCTGTCAGCCAGGAGATAAATCTATTAAATTGGCCTTGACATTTTCTTAACCCAACAACAAAAGGATGTGGTGAATCTCAGTCAGCCTCTGCTAGCTCCTGTCCCAGGAGAACATTTAAGGTTAGTCTTCCTAATTGTCAGGGTTCATAGTCAGGTTACTGACCCTACTAATTCCATTCAAGAGGAAGCCACTATGCCCTTGTTACATTTTATTGAAACATGCACATGCAGAACAAACGTGTTGTAAGTGACTTACCCCTTTGGTGATATGCTATGTAACATTTGAAAAAGGAAATTCTGGAAAAACATACATTTCCTTTTTTTCAAATGTCAGCCACAAAACAGTATCTTAAGATAAATAAATACACACAAGAACTGTGTCAACTGAAACACTTTCCCAGTTAAGGAAATGACTGTTAAAGGTGCAGTATGTAAGTTTGAATTTTTAGCAATAAATTACATTTTTTGTTTCTTTTACGTTTATTACACACCTGCTGGAGGATATCATTAAACCAAATGCTCGGAGAGAAGGTGCGCTATATTTGAGCACCCTGGGCCCTCTATTCAGCTTTTGAAAAATCTAGGGACGCCGGCCTATACCCAACCAATCAGGAGAGTTTTCACAAGGAGTAAGGTCAACCGGCCTGTCATCACTTCGCGTGCACACACCTTGGTCCTCCTTCACGTCACAGCAGTGGTGTGTGAACGAGTACTATAGTTGCATGGCGGCTGAAGTCATTGCATGTCATTGCAAAAGACTTTGCTTGTCAAATCCCCAAGTGCAGTTTTAGTTGGGAAGTTTCGTGCCAGATTTATGTCAAAAAGGAATTATTCCTTTACATGCATATGTTGGATATACTCCGCAACGTATAGTAGCTATGGTGCCAATCCAGGCTAAATAAAACCGATTGTCATGCACTAGCTCATACTAGTAGGGGAATAAAGTTATGAAATTGTCTTTGTTAATGTTAGCCAACTGTATGTCGTTACTATGGAAACGGTCATTTGTGTCTGTTCGTTGCTTTGGTGTGAACCACTAAGTTTTAGAGCGTTTACGATCAAACGTCAGGGATTAATTTGTTTCTCACCTCGGAATCAGACATTGCTTTATGCACGCGCACCGGCATGTGTGGGATGGGAGGGACTAAAGACTCGCGCGCTCACCACACTGTAGGTTACTTTTAAAGGATAAATACTATGGCGTGACCTCACCTTGATTTGTGAGCGGGATTACTGGACCATGCCTGTCGCCAGCCTCCTAATGGGACTAACTGCACAGCAGGCGCGTGACCTAATACAACTCCTTCCTCTGCAAACTCCAATTTCACCTGCCTGTCCAGTAGCAGCCAAAACCTTTGTTGACCTGGTACACGTGCACAACCGACAAACAAACAAACAAATCCGATTACAACAAACAATCAGATGATAAAGTAATAAACTTAACATGGCTGCAATCACAAAGTTATGTCTTTAATACTCACTTAGGCCTATCTATGATGACGTAAAATTATATTTGAAAGTGAATAAAAATACATAAAATAATTTCCCTTAGGTAGGCTACATTGCATTAAAGTAATTTGCGCTACATAATCAAATTGGTGGGCAGGACGTTTGGAAGGGCCTATTCGTTCTGGGGGAAACAATGCAAGTTTTTTGTATTTCTAACCGGTCTTTGGAACATTATGGTTTTTCAATCCGAGATTTTGTTAATGGAGGCTGTCAGACTACTTGACCTAGGCCTAGGACAACACCGTACATCACCAGTCTCTTATCCAGTGGACAGCAAGATTTCGCACTGCACGTGACTGACCTCTTGTGGCAAAGCCGGCGAAGGTAAAGTTGTTGTTTTTTATTAAATACTCAGGCAGTCGGGCAAAAACAAAAAAGGTTTATCTTGAAACTAAACAACACCTGAATAAGTCACAAGACACAAGACATTGCAAAGTAAAACAGCTTCTTCAGTATATTAAGGGCGTGTATACGTCAATTTGATGGGGTCTTGTTTGGAGACAACTTCAATCACACAGGAGAGGAAAACACTGTCTGCTTTTGGGGAACCGGAAGTGAACGTTTGCTATTTCAGTGGTGCTGTGTTTGTTATTTGTTTGAAGTCTCCAGACCAACAACAAAAAAGAGACAGTCTTCCTGTGCATGAGACAGCCTGGTCATTAAACACCTCACTCACCTTTAGGTCTAAATCAGCTTTGTGAATCACATGACATTTCATGGGTGAAAAAAAGTTATAAATAGAAAGTTTGCAACGCTGGTCCATCGTTGGCAAAATATGTGTTTTTAAAATATTTTTTAAGTAATATTGAATAAATTGTATTTGAAATTACGTTCCCACTGGTTGTAATTACTTATAGATTGCATGTTTGCCTGCAAAAAAATAAATCATTAAGTACATACACCATAAAAAAACATGTTAGGGCTAATCCTCCCGTCAGTGCCCTGACCAAGGCACTGGCATAGAACTGGATCTATCACCCTACTGGGCCAGGTTGCCACTGCAAAAGAGCACACATGCTCAGTTGGATTTACCAGGTTAAATAAAAAAAACATACATTTCTTAACAGTTTTATATAAAGGAGACCAAGGCAGCTTGATAGCTTGTTTGATTTTCATAGACCTGTTTGGTTTATCTGGTAATGCTGGGGGTGGTTTCCAAAACAGCCAGCATAACAACGCCCAAAGCCCACTTTAAGGTGGTCTCCAGAAAAACCAGCACACACACACACACACACACACACACACACACACACACACACACACAAAGTGTACAATTGTATGCTGATTTTTGCTGGTAGGTACATTTCACCTAGCAGGTTAGTTTTAGTCAGTGTTAGTCACTTTTAAGCCAGGATGAACAAGTGTCTTTTATGAGTGGTATGAAATTTTAACACTGTTCACTAACACACACACACACACACACACACACACACCTACACACACACTCACACACACACACACACACACACACACACATTGACAGAGACAACAAAGAGGCCTGACCCAGGTTATGACACTTTGCCCTTTCTCTCTTTATTTAGACATTATTTTTATATATTTTTATTTTGAAAGGAAATCCTACCGGTGATCCCAAAATGGTAAGAGTGGTGTGAATTTTATAGAATGTGGTTTCCTCTCGGATGGAGGATGTTCCCAGCCAATCTTTCATAGAGGAAGCAAACAGAAGTTCACTGGACAAGGAAGTGTGGACAGGTGCTCTCAGTAAAAACCAATGGGGAAAAAAATTATGACGGTCCAGATTGATCTTATCAAGAAAACCACTGTTTCGATCCACCATCCAACATTTACATGTTTCTAAACATAAGCGGTCTTTAATAAAAGCGTATATAAAGTATATCAAGAATGTGTAAAGCAGTGTCCTGGAGTATCAAGTATCAGGTATGTGGTGAAAGAGGGAGCATTACAGGGAAAGTACTGTAGGCTTAATGGGGGCTAAACTTGACTACGTATATATTCAATACATGAAGTATACACTTTTACATGGCACGACATAACCTTCCATACCCCTCTCCAAAATGTTATGCTACAATAATATTAAATTAAATTGGACATAAATGAATCACTTTTAATACCTTTTTCTGGCACTTCTACTACATTACTGGCTAAAGTTAGTCAGAATGTGACTGTCACCGCATGACACTTTGTAAGATATCATGTCAGGCTAGAGCCGATGTTCAACTTGTTTACTACTTACTGGGATTTTCTGTTCTGACCCCAAACCGTTTACTGTACAAAATGTATAGTTACAAACATGACCATAGCAACGTGTAATTGTAACGTTGTGTCTCTATTGCCACCAGACCTTTTTTGCCATTCAAAGGAAAACACTATGGAAAGGAAACTGACTGCTGATGTAGTCATCTTATGATTTCTACACCCCTGTTTTTCAAGCTAAAAATGTTTTGGGATGCTACAATGGGATTCTTAAAAGAGAATTGATCAGAACAACCTGGGAATGTATTCACATTTCTCAATCTATCCATGTAACACTATATGTTGGTCTTGAAATTTTTAAAGCGAGTGTTTTTTCTCTTTTTTAATGTTTTTGTATTTATTTCCAAATTAATATTTTTTTTACATGCTTGGTAAAATCCTTCAATGTCTATGAAGATATAATTACATGGATGCAAAGCTGGGATAATACTATACAACACCTTTTCAGAAATATGGTTTCCAGAAAGATCTTTGCTGTATTTTATGCTCTAACTGCACCGATGTCACATTTTTGCTTTCTAAATTCCCCTCACTCAATGAGGGGGTATTAATACTGGTGAAAAACAAGACAAGAGCTATGATCAGTTGAGAAATAAACTATTGAGTCACTGCTTTGGGCAGAGATTGCAATGTGGTACCTATATATAGTGACAGCACAACTGGACCCGAGTCTGACGGGCAGGGGCTATGAAAGTGATCAGATCAGAGAAGGAGTACATATGCCCGGGATTAGAGACAACCCTCCCCTCAAAACCCTGGTTTAGAGAGTGGACACACCCTCCTCTGCAGCTGTCTCACATACAGCATTCAATCCACTATCAATGACTTAATTAGCTGGATCTTTTACAACCCTGTGTACTAGCACACATTGCTCTGTGTTATGTTTTTTTATTTTTTTTACTGAACAACCCTCACTAGTCACTTGAGGTCTGATTTTTATTTTGGTAAATCTGTTGTTGCTTGTAAAATGAATCAAAAATTACTTTATGCTATATTACAAAATTATTTTGGGTGGAAATGAAACAGTATTGATTACCTTCTGTATAAAGCTGTATTTTCTCAGTTTGTTTGTAAAAGGCAGCTACCTTAGGTGAGATTAGTGCTGTGCCGTGATTAAGTGCTCCTGGGCTAATGTAGCGAGCCGCCCTGCTCTAATCTCCCCAGCAGCGTCTCCTCTGAACGCTGGAAACCAGGCCTCAGGACATGCGACTACTTTCCCAGTACACAAGAACACTGCTCAAAGACTGTTTCCTGGGCTCCAGGCTGTGTCGCTCCTTATTTTCTCAATCTTTCTCAATGTCTCTCGGTTTTTCTTAGTTCTCTCAGTTTTTTTTAATCAGCTATTTGGACTAATGATTTTTTTCTATTCCTGTAGTTTCCTTTCTTGTTTCCTTGCTTATCCGCCTCATCTTTTCATACATATTGTCCGTGTGTGGGGCATTTCCATGTTTTGCTCTTATCAGTCCATTTGAAAAGTTTGTGGAGATTACATAATCTCTCACTGGGGGGTCTGTCTGTTCCAACGGTTATCCTCATGAGTCGGTGCAGGTGACCTCCCACCCACATTGCCGTACCCTCGGACTGTAGAAATAGTGGTCCCTCAGCCTGTCGTTAGCACACGCGTTAGTTGTCCCAAGAGAAAAGTCTCAACCTGCTCAGCTTTAAACATAGCCTGAACAGAATAGCAATAATTTGTTTCTTTGTCTGTCTCAAACGGACAGCAAGGACCATTGACATTTTTTTTATTTATTATTTGAGTGTGTGTTGCCTGTTATGGTAAAATATTGGAAAGTCAATATTTTCCCTTGAAGACAATGTTTCTTTTGGACTGGCACAACTTGTGTGTGTGTGTGTGTTTACGTGTGTGTTTTTATAGTGATTATTTAGGTGGTGATTACCTTTCTGTACTTCTACCTAAAACCAAACAATTACTTAAAAAACTAATTAAGCATGTTTCTAAAAAAGACTAAATGTGTCTAATTGAATATTACATTTTGTACAATTACATAGAATGAACTACATGGGATTTTAAAACCCAGTTCTGCATTCTAAAGAAAAGGGAAACATTAATATCTCTTAAAAGACGCTCACAAAATTACGTCATTGGTACACCCATGAAAGAGAGTGGGACCATTTACCTTGAGATGCGACGTCTTTTTCTGCTAAACAAAAGATATTTCTAAACGTTCAAAATGCACCAAGTAGATGAATATACGACTGTGGAACATGTTTCCTCTGGAGTGCTAAAAACAGACACTGGGGTCATGGTGATTGACCTCTCAAAGAAGACCCTCTTCCTCTGAAAATGAAAATCTGTATTTATACAATAGTGTCCAGACTGTTTTTATTCCATAAAAAAAATATGCTTCAAATATTATATTGAGGCATCTCAATATATACAATATATATATACAGTATATATACTACAAATATTCATAATTCCAAAAACTGAAAGGCCACATGCTTGCAATACAATTACTGTATTGTTTTTATGTACAAGGCCTGTTAGGGTAAGGTGGAAGGTGTTTTCAAAACCCTGATACTATTTCCTATACATTTTTATCCTATTATTGCTATTGTAATAATAAATGCTACCACCATGCTTCTCTGGAAGCGCAGACAAGCTGTGGTTCACATTCGGCTTTGAAGATATGAAAGCAAATAAACCAAACAAGATTCATTGATATTATGACTCAGTATTGTTTAGTGTAGGTGTAGTAAACATGCTATTATTTAATGGCCCTTACCATTAATCAGATGAAACTAAATCATTTACAGGCAGGATGTCCGCAGAATAAACTGTGCTCACATGCTGCGAAAACAAGGCGCCATGTGTAAGTCACTAAAGGCAGACCCTGAGATCACCTCCATTCCAAACCAGGCCAGGAAACGGGGTCAGAACCCTCCACTGTGGAGAAACTAAGCTTCGCTTCCAGGTGAGCAACTCTTCTATGAGCTCATCCACAAATGGGAGGCATGGAAAATACGGGGAAAGCAGCGGATTACTAGTTGCAATATAGTAGAAATAAACAAAACATAGTTACTGAGAATTATGTGAATAGTCAGCTCTATATATAACAATGTATTCTGGCCTTTCAATGCTTTATCACTGGCTATATCACGCTGTAGAGTGACCAGATAGATTTGTTGTAGTAAATATAAATAATTTTTTTAAATTTGAAAACCCATTGCTCGTTCAGAAGATAAAATTAGATTAGACGAGTATTTGTTAACTAAATTAAATAGGTTGAGACATATTTATAATCAATGACAAATAAGGATTAAATTGAGTCATATAAAATTGAAAAAAAATAATAACGGGATAAACTTTTTTTTTACTTTATTTTTTTCAAAAGTGCAAAAGTATAAAACACCTACAGTATATACATTTTAAAATAAAAGCTTTACAATATTTATCAAAATGACTTTTTGTCATATTCCTGCTTAGTCCTGCTAAAATGTAAAGGTATATTATAATACTTTTGTTTAGCTCTTAAAAAAATATGAACTAAACTTCCTTGAAATCTAAAACCTTCTCCAAAAATAACCTTCTTCATTTACATTTCAAATTCAAGAGCTTTTACAGGCCTGCTGCTATTGGAACTAACACATGGGAGGCCAGTAGAGGTGACACAATTAAAACAAGAAAAGAGAGACAGAGATTTGAGGTCAAGTTCTGTGTCAATATATAGCTGCATTAGAGGAGCGACAGATTGACATTGAGGAGGTTATGAGTTGTTGTAGTTACAGTAGTACACAGCTGTGCTTGCATCAGAGAGCACCGATGATATAAGGCTCTCAGGTCCTCCCTGCATGTTGGCCTCATGTGCCCCATATGCCAGACCTGACATGTCTGCCCGCACCGAGGAGGAGTTCAAGTACTGCTCAAACTCACTGCGGTCCACTTCCCCCAAAAGCTCAGAGGGGTGTATTTGTTCGACAATCTCTGCAGAATGGTGGTGAGAGTCCGGAGGTGGGGATAGTTGTCCGGCTCCGTGGGATGTGTGCCTTTTGAGGTGACTGCCACTGGAGTGCTGGCTGTAGTACATGGCCAGCGGGTTGGGGCATCCCACAAAGGAAGGGGGCATGGGGGCCGACTGGGATGAATGTTCTGGGGCAGCAGAGAGGTGCCTGTGGAGGAGGGGGTTACCGTGATGGTTGGAGTGGGAGTCCTGGGATGGATACTCTGCTCCTCCATGTGGGTGGTAAGAGTACGAAGGCATCACGTGGCAGTCCTCCTGAGAGTGTGGAGAAAAGAACATAGATTCTGATTCCACGGCGTCCAGCGGGGAGGTGTCGGGGGTAGGAAGGCTGTAGGGTTCATACGAGACGTCGCGGTAGTGAGTGAGGGACTGAGGCGGCAGCTGGTAGCCATGCTCATGGTAGCCCAGACCCAGACTCTCCATGCACACACGACTGTCCCCGCCAAGCGACGAGGCCTGGTGGTCTGACACTCCGTGGACCAGGAACCCAGAGTCCAGCCGCTTAATCCTCTTCACCTGCTTTCTTCGTCTCGGCCGGTACTTGTAGTTGGGGTGGTCCTGCATGTGCTGCACCCGCAGTCTCTCGGCCTCTTCAACGAAAGGCCGCTTCTCTGTCACTGGAAGGGCTTTCCATGACTTCCCTACAGATCAAGAGGAGAATTTACATCAGCCACGGCATCAGACATGCAGTCTGCTGATGTGCTCAAAAATAGCTCCTAACCATATTAGTTACAACATGGAACTTTAGTCATTTCAGAATACCTTCACTATCAATACACTTCAATCATTTCATTACAATGTTCTATATTTTTTTTGCAATTGTCTTAACTGCTACCATTCATGCTATGCTTAGTTGCATTGAGATAACATAGAAGTACCTCTTAAGAATGAAACTTATAATACTGCTAAGGAAATATTATATGTGCATATTTGTCACACATATGCACAATAACAAAAAACGTTGATGGAGGAAATTCACCCAAATTTAACCATACTATATATTCGATCATTTCTAAAGAACGTACATCAAATTTAAACGATTCTTACCTAACATTTTGCTCAACTCTGCGTTGTGCAGGTCAGGGTTCTGTTGTGCAAGCCGCTTGCGCTCATCCTTCGCCCATACCATAAACGCGTTCATGGGCCGGCGGATACGCGGCTCAGTCTTCCCACGATTCTGGTTGCTCGAGCTTGAAGCACATGGCTCACTCTTAACCTTGGTCTCCCCGAGAGGAGTAAGTGGATCTGACCACTGACAGTGTCCCATCCCAGGCATCATAATAGACATCGCACACCTAGCCTGGTTCTGATCGTCGCTGGCGTAACCCGCATCGGGACTACTCATCTCTGTCTAGCTGAGTGTATTGGAGAAACACTAGCAGTTGTATACTTTGCACAAATAAACGATAAAAGTTATCGAAGAATGAGGGTGAAACTTGAAAGTTCACAAGGTAAATTTATGTTTTCTAAAGTTTTCTAAGCAAATAAAAAGTTCAAATAACTTAAAATGGTTTAGTGTATGACTGTACTACTGGCCACCCTCTGCAAACGTCGATGCGATATAAGCGCACAGGCAACCAATCACAATACAGTGGGAGTGCCCACCACTACAAAGGTGTAAAATAAGTAAACCGTATACCCCGCCTACAACCCTTTTTGGGAGTGTGGCTTTGTAAACATAGGGACCACACAAATGCAAAAATATTCATAAAGAACCATTAAAGACAGACTCACTTTCATAATGCAAGAGAGACAGACTCTTGCGATCCACAAGACAATACACATTAGTTTTTGTGTACTCGACTAGCAGTATTGTTCTCTGAAGGGTACATGTCTACTACATCTATTGACTGTGGATCCATGAGAATGGTGTTGATCTAAAGAAGATCTATTAAGAATTGTGCAAAATAAGGGAGGGGGAATATGCTTACAACTATCAGTTAAAATAAACATCAGTGTCTCTGAGTTGGTATGTAAAAGGCTTGGATCCCTGGCCACAGTTATGCCTTGGTATTCAATTATATATTTATATGCATATATATATATATATATATATATATATATATACCAAGGTGTAACTGTAACATATGTATGTATATATGTTGATCATTTCTGCATACTGTGTTGCATGAATTATCTAACATTCATTCTTTGGTGGTTCAAGTCTCAAATCTTTAGCTGCCTAATTTGAATGAGGGGAATACATTTTTAGCTTTGCCAAATATTAAGAACATTATACAAAAAACAGTTTAATATTAATTTGAATGTTTCATTTAGAGAGACAGGTATGAGGGAAGGGGTGTCCTAAACCACGTGGATTGCAATGCAGAAGATTTACATCAGAAAAAAAACAGTTCTTCATTTATGTGCTATAAATTTTCTCACCAATATTTCACTAGTCAAATACAAAATGACAGGGTGAGGTGGATCAGCTAAACAGAATATAGAACCGTAATCACGCAAAGCAGTGAAAAAGGTTTTGCCCATAGTATTCAGTAAAGAAAACACCGGCCATAGAAGTCCTTATCAGATACAACCCAGCTTACCTACCAGCCCTTTCTCCTTCTCTCCTGAAATCAGTCTCGTCATGCCATGAAAATAAAGCTTTGATAGCTCAAAAAACGGCTGACAGAAATATGACAGATGCTTGTGCAACCTTTTGGTGCCCTATGTAGATAGTAGCTGGGTCTCCGGAGCGTACTGGCTGACCCTCTAGGGGTGGGGGTGTTGGAGGGGGGTCTTGGTCTGTCCCAGCACAGGGACAGGATTTGGCTTATAATACTGTCATCATCTATTTTACCACTGATGACCTGATATGGTCCCCCCTCTCCCCCCCCGCTCCCACGAGAAAAGAATGTTGCTGCGTGTGTATTTATTTGTGCGTGTGTGCTCTGGCTCTTTCTGTCTCGCTTGGTGTGTAAGACAGAAAAATGCTCCTGTTTGATGGGAGAAGTCATAAAGTCTGGAGTTGCGGGTGGGGAGGAGGCTTGCGGGGGCAATAAGAGGTGGTTCCACGCCTCCCGGCCTCCCAGCTCCAGCCTGTCCCACACCCCGTGCCTGGGGAGTCTGGGGCTGGGTGGGGGCCAGGGCTCTCGACGCCAGCCAGTGGGCTCCGCGCTCAGGGAGAGGTCACTCGGCTTGCTTACACAATGGCATTATCTCAGTTCCAGCCTCGGCTACTGCAGCGGTGAGCACTTCCTGTCCCTCCGCAAGCACTTCCTGTCCTTGGCGTAGCAGCACAAACTGTCCGCCTTCCAAGCGAGTTCTGACACACAGTCGAGCTGCTGGTCGCCAGACTCTCTGTATAAATGTCTGTGGGCGGCTTTCTTGGGAATTGCACAATGCAATTGCTGGCTCCTTTGTGTTGAGTTGCGAGGCAGCAGTGTGTTAGTTTAAATCACTGGGACGGAAGGTGTATATATGTTAGCACTCTGCTCAGATCCCCAGGGCCACTTCAGCTGTAAAGGCCTGAACTTGGTCAAAGCCATACAAGGGCTAAAGGTTACCAATTGGCTTTTTTTCCAACTCAACTTCAAATGCTTAATGCTACTTAACACTTACCGTTTGGTACCACACATTTTGTTTTGAATAATAATTGGTTAATTAAACTAGTATATAAAATGCCATGGTCCTCCAGATAATAACAAATTATAGTGTAGCCAGCACTTTCAACAGGAGAGAAGATATAATATGTAATATTTTTGTTTTATTACTGATTACACTAGCCCATATTCCATTTGAACTTTCAGAGATCTACTTTGGAGAGTGGAAAATGTCATCAGGGTCAGGTTTACAAGTAGAGGAAAGGTTTAAACAAAGCAGGTGTTCAGATGGAGGAAGAAAAGAAGACTAAAGAGCCATTTTGTCTCTGCCATCTGTGCTGTAAATAGAAGCCACACATTTCTTGTTAAAAGATAGATGAATTATCCTGTCACTCTATAATTGAAAATAAGATTTCACTGTAACACCATCATTGTCACCCAAGACAAGATAAAGGAAAACTTGACCTTTTGAATAATTTCAAGAAGATATTAGAGTTATTGTAGAAAGATCCATCCCAATTCAACAGATTCAAAATCTTCCACTGAAACAGATAGCAGATATGAGAGGTTATTTTGAGCCTCGTGGTCAGGTCACGTTCAGAAGCAAGATGTGAAAGGCTGTATGGTGAGTTGATTGGGGTGACAATATTTCCCCAGTTCCTTGTGTAATTTTTTTTGCCATACAGTTTAAAAAAAATAGTTTGAATCAGATAGTCAGAGATGAATATAAATTAATATCTGTTAATCTTTTCTCTCCTCTATTTGAATCAGATAGTCACAGATGAAAATAAATTAACATTTGTTCATCTTTTCTCTCCTCTAGATGTGTCTCCTCTCAATTGAAGGTACTTACCTAAACTTACCCCTCTATTCATTTGTGGTTGGATGTGGACCCACCCCCCATACACACACACACACACACACACACACACACACACACACACACACCCAGGGGAGTTCTGGGAACGTTGGCTGGGCCTGGAGCACACACACCCCGACCCTGAGGAAAGGGGTGCACAAGGATGTGTGTGCCTCAGACAAGCAACAACATGGAGGAAACACTCTCCACTCTCTTCTCATTGTTCTGGAGGCGTCAATCTGTCAGGGATCTGCTGGGAATCAGGTGGGAATCTCCTTGGGCATGTCATTGTCCCACCGGGAGCAGATAGCTCATTCCGATACATACCCTAACCCATAGACCCACTCCTGCTAGTGCCGTGGCCTGATTTAGCTGCTGTGATTATAGAACAGCTTCTTGTTTACCTCTACGGGTCAGTTTTGAGATGAGTGCATCCGCCTCATCTCCCACTGATTTCCTCTATCTCTGTCTGTTTGATTAAGCTGAATGCTGGATCCAAGGCCAATCTGAAATATTTCTTTCGTCATGCTAACACGAGGATGTTTGGAAAGTTTTTCAGCAAAAGTTGTGGTGACCTCTCGGTTTGCGCACAGCCAGAGGTCAACCAACAAAAAGGAGGAAACGAAAAGTAAAATAATCAAGCTAAATTTCCTGAGCGTTTCCATGGCAAGGTTATTTCACTAATCTAACTAGGAATATGAAACGTTTTTTTTCAATGCAAAAAATCCCAGATGCATTGATTTCTATTAAGTGGCGATTGACAAAATCTATGGGGAAATTATACACAATTATTAGAAGTATCGTTTGTGTTTGAATATCCATGGATTGAGAATTCCAGTACCTTAGACTGTAACCTTGGTGACCCACACCTGTCTTTCATAGTGACATTCTGTGTGATCAGTAAGTAATTGTGTCATCGCCATTCTTTACCCTGACACCTCTGGGAATATCACATAAATCACATTCTATTAATAGAGCCACTTGATTGGATAGTGAAATCACAGGGGTAACCATTAGTAACCGGGGAAAGGGAAAAGCCACATTTCCTTAGTGAAATGAGCGGGGAGGTCAGCTTCATGGGAGGGTAAATTCTTTCATCTCCTCCCTTTTGCTACCCTGACCGATGACCACCACATTGTCTTGACCAGGGCTAATTGAAACCCGTGTCTATCATTTTTATGACTTTATCCATGAAGACAGAGGTATGGTTGACTTCCTGACTCTCTACGTTCCTTCTCTGAAAAAATCATATTATGAAGGTCAACACAATCTCACAACTGTATTGTTTTTAGCAATGTAATGACCGTTCCCAAACTGATAAGACTATGTCTATTTCAGGATGATTTCTTGGAGTGGATTTTCCTTGAAATACCAACACTTGCTCTAACGAATACAGTTTCTCCCACAAGCCAGAGGCATTCGATTTAAAAATTATAGTGAATCATATATACAGTATATATATTATTGGTAAATATACTAAAACAAAATGTTGTCTAACCATTAAAAAATAGCTGTTTTTTGTTTTTGATTAAATCAGCTTTGTACACCTATTTGACCATTGAGCATTGAATGAAAACATAATGGGATAATGAAAAAACAAGTTAATTTTTTTCATTAATAACGTGAGTGCTATATCTTCCAAGAGGCATACCACGTTTCTGTAATTATGTTCTACTTTCTAAATATCTCTGAAGTACAGTCAGTAAAGACGGCACTATATGGTGGGGTATATGGTGTTATGGCCACATTATTATATGTGAAGTTATTCAGAATAACCATGGGTGAGAGAAAATCTCAGACTTTCCTCACTATTGTTCTTTTGACAACCCGTAGCCATATAAATAGCATTCTCTACAACTTGCCCTGCATTTGACCCTTCTTCCCAAAGAACCCCCTAAATGAATCATATATGGACATGAAAGACAGCGTAGTATGTCCATTCCCACTCTAACAAACGCTGATGCACATATTTATTCACATTATATACATCTAGATTTTTATATTGATCAAGTCTGATAAAATTAATTACCAGTCCTGCGTTTTAGACAAGGTCCTTGAATGGAAGAAGATAGACAGTGGACCCTTTGTATGTGACAATCAGGATGCAAATTGATTCCCTAGGTGACCAAACACCCTGTATCCTTTCATGTGTGACCTTTGCCTTGTTGGGGCGCTAAAGCGTCACCAGAGAACAAAACCCTGATACCCTCAATGGTGCTAACAGAACACACTCATGTTGGCTCGGGACGACCAATGTCAATCAATAGCGCATGATCAGTGGCACCCCGCCTCTGGCCGTCTCGAAGAGCAGAGGCAGAGAACCTGTGGATCAATATTGCCGAGCACGAGAGGAAGTCTTATCTATCAAGGAAAGATAAGAGAAAAAAAGACCATCACATCCTACTAGAAATTGTATTTTTAGTTAAATATGAATCACCTGGCATGTGGCACAGGGGCAGATTAGTTTAGACCTTTAGTGAATTGCAAAAGGGACATCCACGGCCCTATAAAGCCAACTTACAGAAGTAGTGTATTTTATTATATGCTTTAATACGTTCAATTTCATTACATTACCTTACAGAGAATGATACACCTACAAGAACTTCCTCATCAGCAATGTGACTTCTCCTTTGGTGGCCTGTGGTAATGTGCTCCTTAAAACGGTCAAACCATGTCTACTTCAGATTATTGTCCATTATCATAAAAAGCCTATTTTTATTGCACTGCTATTAGAATAGCATTGTGCAAAGTATAAGTTGCATGGAATCTTAATCCAAATAAATATAAACAAGTCGTCAACACAAACGTTTTACTTGAAAAATTACTATACCTACATTTTACCATGGGATTACCACATTCAGAAAAAAATTATTTTTAGTAGACACAAACATGTATTTAAAGGTCAACCTCTATATGTAGATTAATTAAAATCACAGCAATAACTACAGTGATTGAGATCCTATTGTCCTCAGCGACATTAAAGAAGGAATGTGGTATGTGTTGTTTTCTCACAGCTGTGGTTTTATGGAGGAAATGCACTGTGTGAGTGCTTCCTCCCTGAGCTGTTCCCTTTACATTGATGGCGTATAGAGACGAGTAGTTTTGACAGGAAGATCCTACTATAACACATTTTATATGACTTCTCATTGAAACGCATGTATATTATATACAATGTAAATAGGCAGGCAGTGTTTAATTCATGACAGTTCATACCAAGCCTCAAATGAATACTCTAAAATATGAAATCACTCAAACAGATGGTTCCCTTTCAATAATGATTGTACAAAACATCTATACCTGACCAGTGTGATGTATCTATTTTTTTTATCACTGCCTTGTGTCTCAACCAATTTTATCTCCATTGTAGACTTAATTCGTATTTCCAATTTCATCAGCTTTTTCTACAAAGTGAAATGAACACAAATAGTTTAATTAATACCTAATCTCTTAAACTTTAAGGTGTGCTTTGCTCAAGTTAACCTTGATATCACAGTTCATCTGATGGTAAAGCGAAGATTATCAGGTAATTTACACACAATGGTCAGGATTAACACTATCAATACTCTCACCATGCCACGGCACCTACGCTACACTATATACCTCAATGTAAAATACGATAGCCCTCTTTTCTGCATGACTGCTGCACATGAAGGCACTAATCTGAAACCATAAAAAATGATAAAGGTAAAGGTGAAATATAAATCCAACAGCCATTTCTCTGTTGTTAGATTTTGACTGATTTTTTTTATAGAGAATTTTTGGAGCCCATTGTGTTTATTTTGCCCAGGATCAATAAAGTAAACAATCAATTCTAAAATTATTTGTTTTAGGTTTGCTTGTGTTAATGTATTTGACAGCTACCCACAAAAAAGCAAAAAAGATAATCAATGTATCTTTAAATTGTCATTACTTGCCACTAATTACTATTATCAGTTGATCAACTTCCATCCTGTGATGTTCTCATAAGATAAGAAATAAAACGCTAAGGGAAGCTTTGAAAAATACTAACTTACATATAACTTAAATTGCACATGAATAATGTGTACTACAGCCATTTACAAAGAAATGTTCATCTCAAAATTTAAAATCTAGCACTAAAGATGGTCAATGAGTGAGAAATGACCCTTGGACTTTCTGATCAATGTCTCACTATGCAGGATGGTACGCTTTCTGGCTTGTTACCATCCAAAACATGTCTTATCGCTGGAGGCTGTGGAGTATGGGGCCTTATCAGATGACCTTGTAGTCTTACAATAACACAAGCTCTATCAGGTCCAGGCAGACCTCTATCTAGCCACACTGCCACAGAGCAACAATAAATAAAGCATGCAAGCTATGTATACATGCCCAAGATGCCCCTAACCTGCATGTTGACTCGTTGACAAAATGGCAGAACATTGTGCCAGACATTTTGTTTAATGATATGGCAATATAGTCAATATTGAGTAAAGGCCCTTGAACAGAAAATTCAAATCCAAAGTGGGTGAATATGATTTATCGTGATAGTATGATAACAATTTTTTTTTTTTAAATTCATGCCTACTTGCATGAACTTGCACAAAGCAGCATTATCTAAAACATTTTAATGGGTGGACAGGAAATACAGAACAATACCAGAACACTTATTGTTTTATTGATATCAAATTGATTTAAGTTAAGACAACACATTGACGTTTAGACATTCTTTGTTTCTGCATTCTTTGTTATACTAAAGCAAAGATTTGCGATGTAAATCAAAGTTACTGATTTCCTCCACTGCACAGAAACCCCCTTTGGGGAGAATGCGATCATAATGCTCCAGTGTGGAGAGGGCTTCCGTTCAGATAAATAATTTCGTAAATAAAAACACGTCCAACCACTTGAGATTTATTGTTCCTCTGTTGGCTATGAAGTAGAGGCTTTATTGTTTGTGATAACTCCAAGTCCATTAACGGATTTGTCCCAGGTGGGTGACAGGGGGCATGGGATATCCCACATCATGCCCCCCCCCACCCCCACCCCCCTCTTCCCCCTCCATCATCTGCCCTATGCTTCCATTTAAGGTGGTGGTGGCCGAGGAAGGGGGCTGAAGGGGTTGCTGTTGGTCAGACTAGGCTGAGCCCCTGTCACGTTTTCTGTAGTGATAAGAGCCGGAGCAGGAAGCCACGATAGGGGCAGGAAGGAAGAGCGCTTAGGTCTTGCAGGAGGGAGAGGGGAAAAGGCAAGCCAGGGAGAGAGGGAGCCTGAGGGTAGACGTGAGCTGCACAGGACGAAAGGAAAGGAGAGTGTAGCAGGGATAAAGAGAGGAGTACC
>JAVQIZ010166668.1:0-18538 GCA_036023535.2 Galaxias brevipinnis
CCCCGCCCCCCCCGCCCCCCCCGCCCCCCCCCCCCCCCCCCCCCCCCCCCCCCCCCCCCCCCCCCCCCCCCCCCCCCGGGGCCTGAGTGGAGTTCAGTTCAGTGAAGGTTTCCGTGTTGCACAGTGTGTGTGTGTGTGCGTGTGTGGATGTGTGATGGCTCTTTACCTGACATCATTTTGCTGCAGAGGTTTCTTCTGACCAACCAGGTTGACAGTCCGTGCTTGGATAGGCTTCTCTTCTCTAAAACACACAGGTTGGGACAGAGCTGTAACTCAACGGTACCAAAAGAAAACGGTGCTGGCACAAATCCTAACATGACATAGCCTCTGGAGAACTTTGTTTAGGTAGGCTGCATGTTAGACATAGGGATCCTTTAGGTCACGTTCACTTACATGTATTCACCTTCGTACGGACATTTCTACGGACATTTTTGATAGCTCCTCTCACTTCAGGCCTAATATGCTCCTTCTAATCTTAACCTGATCGTGACGTCCCCTACAATATCTAGTAACATTTTCAGAACATTCATTTTGGTTGGGTGGCACTTGGAAAGGGCCCGGAGCAGACAGACGCGCGTTCACAGTAACACCACAATATCCCTTTCACCTCCTTCAGTGATTCTGCATCTCGGGCCTCCCAACTTGAATTACACTGACGGAGTGAAAAAAACCTAAATGTGGTAGACGAGCAACATGGCTGTCCCTTGTGTTACAGGAGAACAGGGAAACACTGTGTTCCTATAGGAACGGGTCACGCGGCCGGAGATGGACCAAGCTGGACGAACCAACTGCCAAGCGCACTTAACCTACATTGTTACCACACATACTGTTCATGTGCGTTCACACACACACACACGCACGTACGCAATTACACGCAAATGGTCTGCAAACCTATAGTGTGCCGTTAAGTTCACTGCTGTGCTTATGGACTTATGACTTGTTGGTGTTTCCTGGTTAACACATACAGAGGAACTCTATCTCTCTCTCTCTCTCTCTCTCTCTCTCTCTCACACACACACACACACACACACACACACACTAACATAGGCACACTGGTTCTATGTATGTCTATCCTGCTCTATTATGGAATGTGCTGTTGGCGAGCTATGGTGAAAGCTCTCAAATTGGATGACACAGCCCTTTAATAAAAAAAAGGATTATACATCGAGGTTCCTCTACATGGCTGTTATCATCCTAGATAAATTGTTATTTAAGAAAATGACTACATGCTCTAAATCCAGGGCATCCACAGTGAGAAAAGATATTGCTCATGGCATTCTAATTTCCATAAGATGCCTTTATGACATGACTGACTGATTGCCTGAATACAACGCTAAAAATTATGCATGATCACTTAGGTCTTGGCTGTATATTGGACATTTCCTTCTTTAGATGCAATGAATCGATCTATCGTTCCAGAGCAGGGCTATCACTCCGCACTGGAGGCTTAAAATAGAACACGGACGTTAAGCTAGGGCGAGAGCTTCGCTTAGGTGGGTCGGAATCTGCTCTCCTCAAGACAAGGCACTACCGTGAGAAACAGGGCGCTTTGACGTCATTTCGGTGCAGTTGAAGCTAGCTGTCGGTGGTAGGTTGTTATATTGTGGTTGGGAGGGGTTAAATTCTACACGATGACAAATATTCGATGTCTTGACTTTTCTCTCCCCTCTGCATCTCGTATGGAAACGATAACATGTGCAGACTTACACAGTAATAATTTCTCAAAATAGCCTTTCATGCCTTGATCATCCGAGGATACTA
Source organism: Galaxias brevipinnis (assembly GCA_036023535.2). Lineage (NCBI taxonomy): Eukaryota > Metazoa > Chordata > Actinopteri > Galaxiiformes > Galaxiidae > Galaxias > Galaxias brevipinnis. Next base: position 1,762 of record JAVQIZ010166668.1, read on the forward strand.
ATACAAAACACCGGGCAGACAGTTACGGCAATAGTATAGCAGCTTCCTGTAAAGCAGGACTGTTGAATAGCCTATGCGAAAGCATTGGCCTACATTAGGCTGTGAAATACTCAACCGCACCCCAGCTAGCACGCAAACAGCTGTCGCGAGGGAGAGAGCATGGATAGATAACAGGGCATTGATAAAGCAGAGAGCCGTTCTGGAGCTTTTATAACAGACAGAAATCACTGATTCTCTCTGTCGTTCTCGAACCAAGCCCCACAATAAAAAACCAGAATCATATTCTGTGCAGAGAAGCCTAATCCATAGTTTGGTGACTTCAAAGCACATATGCCCATTTAGTGTCTATATAAGATTGAGTGTGATGGGTGCGGTTGAGGAATGAAGTCCATTTCTCGTTATTCGTGTCCAAGCTCTCTCACACACACAGTGGAGGTGTGACGCCGCTGCGTGTCTCTGGGATGGCACACCCCTCCACCCACCTCTCGCCTTACCTGGTTCAAGTTATAGCCTACCTGCTTGTGACATTCGCTGACACAACTGTCTCTCTCTTTCGACCCCCCTCTCTCTCTCACACACACACGCACACACACACATACTCACACGCACATACACCGTTCTTTACATTTATGCTCAATTTCCTTGACACACAAACATGCATCTATGTATCTGCAAAGTGGGGAGGCGATATAGACTTGTTCTATGTGTAACAGCGGTCACCGGGAAAATAGGAAGTGCTCCAACAAGAAGTACGTCTACAGGAGATATTATAAAACATATGATTACGAATGGGCCAACACATATTACATAAATCTCTTGCAACGCTACTACACACTTTCACACGCGCGCGTGCGCACACACTGAATAGTTGTGGTGCTGAAACTGAGTGTGTGTCAGGCTATAGGCTATCCAGAGACTGGCGGTTTGGCTAGGCCAAAGTTGGACCACCATCTCCATAGCAGAGCTCCAAGTCTCTCGTGTAAGGAAATAGCCCAGGCAGTATATCTCTCCCTCCATCACTCTCTCTCTCACTCTCCCTATTTCGTCCCTTCTCCCGCTCAGTCTCTCGATCTCGCTTACTTTAGCATGGCCTCCTCCTTTGCCTCCTCCTCCCGCTGCCGAGCCAGCACAGCCATGATGATCTTCCTCTCATCCTCCGTTAAATGGCTCAGGTCCGGTTCTGGGATGGACGCCGGCGCGACCGGTGGGCGCGGGCCGCCCCGAGGGCCCACCGAGGCGGACATGTTCTCCCTCCTCTCCTCGGCGGCTCGGATCACGGACAGAAATCCTGACGGCAGAGCCCACGGATCACGACATGGCCCACAAACAAAGCAGCGGCTCGAGCAAGTGATGCAAGGTTCCCATGGTGGCGGGCACCCAGGGTGGCGGCGTTGGTGCTAGTGCTTCGGTCCCTATTAGCTTTTTTCTCTCCTTCTCCTTCTCTTGGTCTTCTCTCTTATCCCCCCCACCCCCCACCCGCCCGCCTCTCCCCTCCACCTCCAGTTACGGGGAGTCCATGACTGAGGCGGTTAGAAGTCGATCGGTCAACCCAGGCTCTACTTCGTTCCGGGATAGAGATGGTCCCTGACACCGCCGTGGGTCGGGGTTTGGGTGCTTGCTGGCTGCGGGGCGAGGCAGCTCCTTGTTTTCCTTCGCTGCTGATGCTGCCGCTGTCAGGGAGATAGAACAGTCAATGGGACCGCAGCCCCTGAAGCGCGTGCATCTTTTCTGTGGCGAGAACGCGCAGCCCTCATTTGAGAATGGGGGCTCACCGACACCGTAAGAGGCGCGCGCACGCGACGTTCTTTCCACTCTCACTCTCTTTACCAGTCGTCTTGATAGAATGACACGCGCATCTTCTTATCTTCCTCTTTTCCCTCCTTAAGTTATGAGTCACAGAAGCACCTCTTTTTTCATCTCATCCCGAGGGCGTGCTAGCGGAGTATTTGGGAATAGTACAAAGGTTCAGCCAGCCTCTGAACCCAAGGCTGTCGAAGCCAGCATAGTAGGTGACTATTTGTGGTTCATTTTATTCTCACAAATAAATATAGTAGCCCATTTTTTGTCTAAACCAAGCTGGTCTTTATCTCGCCGACTTAATCTTACACAGGCCTAGCCCTTACTTAATTTCACGACTAAGGTCTGCCCTCTCCAGCTGATATTGCAAAAAAACTGTTTTGGAAAAGCTTATTGAAAGTATTTTTTGTATGTGTTGCCATTATCTATACGATGAATGAGACAGTAGCCTACACCGAAAACAACTGTCAACAAAAGGCTGCTTGCATGCTTTATTAGACCCAAATGCTAGATAAGACATTTCTATTATCATGGATTTTAATAAAGGTGGTACAAGTCTGTCCCCTAGCAAGCTATTGTGAGCATAAGTTAAAAAGATCCTTGCCTAAGCCTGTCTTCAATGTTACAAGGATCTATAATGATTGTGAAACAGACACTGTAGAAACAAGGTGCATGCATGCATATTTGACTTTTTTATTTAGTTTTTTACTTTGGTTGGAGTCTAATCATTATCAATAAGAAATAACTTTTATTTTGACACAACGAATCCTAAGCTTCCCTGTGACGTAGGTAATGTGTGGCTAGATGACGCGTGTTCTCGATCGCACACCGTTCACACGATTCCGGTAAGAAATGTAGACAGCGACAAATGTCATTCCCTGCTAAATTCATAACTTGTTTACTTTAGTTACTGTAGTAGCCCATATCACACGAAATAGCGTGTGTTTATCCCGCATCTAACTTTATGAATTCCTCTCGCTCAGTTTTGTTAACTTGCATAACTGCTACAATACTGACCTGTCTTTGCACTACTACAGATAATTAACTAGGGTGCTGCATGATTTAGCCTTCTCTACATTTTGAAAAATAACACATAGCTACCTGGTTACATGCAAGAATACATTCAATTAAAAATAACTAATTATTATGACCTAAAAATATATCACGCAACTAACTAAAACTACGTTTTACTTAAGCCATATCTACACCTAATATGTCGGCCTATTCTGTTTATTACCGGAAATATATGATGAATAGTGGTACACTGGGTAAAGTGGGACAGCTAAGCTTCACACGTATATAATTCCTTTACTAAATATCAATACCGAGCTCATAAACAAGTATGAGATAACGACGGTTTTGTGGTTATTAAATCACTTCCGGGGAGCGTGGCACAACAACCGCAGAGTGAACCGTGATAGTAAGTAAAGTGACCTGAGTGTTCTGAGGTGAATAGGCCTAATGGTTATAAAAATTATAAAACTAATGGATAGTTTGTAATGATTATACATTTTGTTATGGGATGTAAGGGTGAACCAGATTTGTACAAAATCACATTCATATTCCTCTTCGTTTATTTATTTTGTTTATGGAATTTTGGCACTGTCCCATACCAAAAGCATATTGGTAAACTGGGACAGTGTCAGAGTTGTATACAAAAAAAAGAGATTAATAAGATTGTGATGGACTGGCCTGGATCTATTCAGTGTGAAATTAATAATAAGAAATAATTGAATGAATTACCCCCCGCGACCCTACAAAGGATAAACGGTATAGCTAATGGACGGATGACTGAAGAAATAATAATATGAAGGTTATTTTTTAAATGAAAAATTATCTGAAAGAAATGAAACTCAATGCCAAATATTGTGGGCGGACGAGGGAGGGAGTACTGCTGTACCTGCAGCCTACCTTATAAAAAAGTGATTTTAACTAGGATTATTGTTGTTTATATTATTATTCTGTTCATTCATTAGACCTACACTTAAATAGCTAACAAGTTAATGTGTTTTCAGTGGCCTAATTTAGAAAGGCCTCTCTCCCCCTTTCCATGCTCATTGACAGCCATGTTGCCGGTCCTGGTGGTCCACGGAGGGGCAGGTCACATCCCTAGGGAGCGGGCCAAGGTGTCATGCGAGGGGGTACGCGACGCCGTCCGTGGGGGCTATTCCATTCTCAAAGCACAGGGGACCGCCATGGACGCGGTGGTAGAGGCCGTCACCCGTCTGGAGAATAACCCCGCCTACAACGCAGGTACAGCCCACCCAAAGCACCAAACCACCCCTTATTGCACTGCGTTGAAAAACATCACATGGGTTTGGCTATTGACGTTTACATTGAAATCTTATTCAAGCAGACACACTCACTTCTCACTCAAAGTCAGTGTCAGTGTGATGGTTGCATTTTCTTACCCAGCATCAAAATTCACTGTGTCCTCCTCTGTCCCACCATACTTCAGGGAGAGGGTCGGTGTTAAACGCCAAGGGCGAGGTGGAGATGGACGCCATCGTCATGGACGGTTCCACGCTGGCCAGTGGAGCCGTGTCTGCCGTCAGGAGAATCGCCAACCCAATCCAACTGGCCCGTTTGGTTATGGACAAGGTATGCACACGCACACACGCGCACACATGCACACACACACAAACAGTGTTTTGTAGACGTGAAACACATGTAAATAATCTGTTGTGGACACTTGGTTTCGGAGTCGTGTCCCTGTAACTTGTTTTCTGAACCGGGCCACGGCGACAGCGGCGTGTGTGACTTTCACGCTTCTGAGTGAGCCGAAGTGGTTGTAACCATGGTCGCCCTCCCTGTGTCCCAGACCAGTCACCTGTGTCTGACAGCCGAGGGGGCCAGCCAGTTTGCCCGGGCCATGGGCGTGCCCGAGGTGCCAGAGGAGTCGCTGATCACGGACTACGCCCGCATGCGCTGGAAGAAAAACCTTTTGCCCGATGCAAACCCTGTGGAGTGCCAAATGTAAGGCCCAGTGTACGGAGTCACGGAACAACAACGTGTGATGGATACCATAGAATTTGATAATAGTTGTGTGTGTGTGTGTGTGTGTGTGTGTGTGTGTGTGTGTGTCACAGGGGGAAGATGGGCACGGTGGGGGCCGTGGCGGTGGACGTGCATGGCAACATAGCCTGTGCCACCTCCACGGGGGGCATGCTGAACAAGATGGAGGGTCGGGTGGGCGACACCGCCTGCATAGGTGAGTCCCACCGCCCTGCACGGGTCTAAAGGAGGGCCTGGTGAGTCTCCTGTGGAGGCTCTGGGGACTCACTGGTCAATATGGCTGGTCTATAGGTTGTTATGTGTTAGTTTGTGCATGTGGTTGAGACAGAGCGATAGGAGGTTTAGAATGAGAGAGAGAGAGAGAGAGAAGATAAAAGGAAAACTAGATCAGAGGTCAGTGTAATCACACTATTCTTAACACATCTGTGAGAGAGACAGTGAAGACAGTGGGTCCTGTAAAAACCCAGAAAGAGGGAGGGAGGTGGAGAAAAGAGGATGGGGGGGGGGGGGGGATTAAGTGGACGAGAGAGGGAAAGATAAAGCTAATGAACAGGCCCGACTTGAATGCGCTGACCTTTGACCGAGGAGGTTGTGAAGGAATGCGTGGTGTGCTCGGACCCTGTTAACGTTTGACTAGCTGGTTACACACTTCTCAGACTGATCAGTCACACACCTGAACACACACGCACACACACGACGCACTCGGACGCACACACCCCGATGAGTGAGCAGTTAAACACACACACACACTCACACTTTTGACTTATTCAAACGGCACATTTCTTAAAACCGGTTTTAGGGTATGTGTGTCAATCAGTCACTCGATATTGTAATCAGTCAATGGCCAGTGAGCACCTATACAACTGTGGACAGTGACTCTCAGGAGTACAGTTAAAGCCCTTTACCACAGCTTTATGCATAACAGATAACTGTAATGTCCAGTGGACTAGAACATCGAGCTTGAATTCATGTTATAGCTACACCTGAGGAAACTTAATCCTAAACATAACTACATTCATTGGATAAACTGTGGATGGTCTTTGGACCAAAAAAGAGACATAAAAAAAGATAAAAGATTACTAAATAACTACCTTTATTTCATAATTAAGATACATTCATACGAACACCTACATACTGTTCTCCCTCTCTTATCCACTATGATTTTAACAAAAATGATGAGGTGCATAAAAGTTCACTTAGATACTAAGGGGTCTGTAACTCAGGGCAAGGATTTCTCTTTGTTTACCCTGCCATCTTGTGGCTCAAACATGCAATTGCACCCTCAAAATCCCACACTATGCTCCACCGTGATTTTCACACTCAAAAAGTCTTGATTTTGGCTCACAAAACAGTTGCTTCATGGCTTTCGGTGAGAACAAGGTGGACGTGGATGAAGTCTGAAACCTGGATGGGACAAACTAGTTTAGTCCGCATGCCTCAATGTATATAGCGATGCCAGGGTAGGCTTTTATTAATGTCAACCTTTACATGATTGTGTGTGTGTGTGTGTGTGTGTGTGTGTGTGTGTGTGTGTGTCAGGGTGTGGAGGCTACGCTGATAACAGAGTGGGAGCTGTGTCTCCGACGGGTCACGGCGAGGCTATCATGAAGGTCACGCTGGCCAGACTCATCCTGTTCCACATGGAACAAGGTAACGCAAACACACGACAACACGCACGGTCACACACACACACGTCACCATGACATAGTACCTTATGCACACGCTCTCATGGAGTGTTTACGGTGAACGAACGCACAAAAAAAAAAAAAAAAAAAATTAAAAAAAACAACCTCCACATAATGCTCGCACAATCTGGCTCATATTGTAGAAATGCAATGCATTAGTTATTAGCGATGGGCAATTCAGTGGTCATTCATTTTCTTCCATGCATCCATTGACCTCAAACCCCACTCTCCCCCCCATCGCTTCAACTCTCCCCCCCTCTCCTCAACTCTCTCTCCTCTCCTCTCCTCATCTCGCCTCTCCTCTTTCTCCTCTCCTCCCTATGCAGGAAACTCGGTGGAGGAGGCCAGTGACCGGGCCCTGGCCTACATGAAGGAGAGGGTGGGCGGTCTGGCTGGGGTGGTGGTGGTGGACCCCCAGGGGGGCTGGTCGGCCCGCTTCTCCAGCCTGCAGATGGCGTGGGCAGCGGGGCAGAGCGACGTGCTGCACCACGGCCTCTACGCTGGAGAACACTTCACGCAGGGCTTTGACGATCCACACTAAGAGATGGGAAGGGCAACCATTTTGTCTTGGACTCACGTTCTTTTCCAAATCCAACTGACAGTGTGACTGGATCTCCAACACACTCCAATGCAGAATGCACTGTGAATTTGTTTGCACAGACTAACTAAGGTGTGCATTCACACACACACACACACTTGATTCCTAATTGCACTGATTTTACATTTCCTATTTCTTAAGGCCGCCATAAACCTAGGTGTGCGTTCTCTTCTCAGGAGCGAGTATCATTTATGCAGTGCCCAATGCTGCCTGTGTATGGTTACCCTCTGGGTTTGCACTGTACTACTAACTAAAAGAAATGAAGGGAAAGCTGAAAATAAAACAATAAATCTTGTCTAGGTAATTCACCTCTTGTGTTTGTCATGGCTCATTTAGTGTCAATTGTTCATAACTAATTTCCCCCAGGGACGTGTGCTAATGTAATGGTCACCGAATGGTATAAGCTCATATATATGCACTGTGCATATGTTTTAGGCAGGGGATGCTGTTTTGAAGGCAAATGGTGGTCTCACCAAATGTTGATTTGATACAGCTTTGCTTTTCCCTCACTTTGTATTTTATGAAATTATTTTAAAAAATTGGCGTTTATGTTTTTCTATATATTTTTTTCTAACTTTAAAGACTTCACACCTGCCAAAAACCTTTGCACAGCACTGTATATATATATATATATATATATATACACACATATATACGTATATATTTATAAGATCACTTGCTCGTGTGAAGAGGTGCCTCTTCCCACAGTCGAGTGGTTAAGGACACTGGCGAGCGCCGAAGACCCCCGGGGATTGAATCGAGAGGCACGAGGGTCACCAGTCAGGAAATAAACACTGCAGGCCAATCCAGATTTTTCTCCCAAGATAGGAGTACACAGCTTTGTACACTAGGTGGTGTTAAATATCAATTTGCATTTAAACAAACTATAAAATGTAGCTAAGGTCACCAAAACCTTCCCATCCCCTGTAAGCAGCAACTTGAGAATTATCATTTGGTTGTTTGGTTATTAACTAGTATGTCAGCGGACTAAACTAAATGATTGTATGGGATTACAATCATCAGTCAAACTGCCTGATAAAAAGATATGTCCATGAAAAATAATATGTCTGCATCTGGGCATTCTCTGTAACTAAAGCTGCGTAACAGGCTTGTTTATTTCCCTAATGTCAAAAAAGACAGAATACATGTGGTAAGCATATCTCTGCAATCAACATCTGATAGGGATTTAAGATAGGCTACCACTTGTAATTTGAGTAATACCACTACTCACTCCAAACACTAAAACCTGATTTTCCAGCCTAGAACAGCAATGTACCAATGAAAGCATACTGTTTATATTATAAATATTGCACCCAGTAGATGGATTCTCTCTTTGTGTGTGTATGTGTATGTGTGTGTGTGTGTGTGTGTGTGTGTGTGTGTGTGTGTGTTTAACTGTGGCAACTGGTAAAACAGGCTTACTCATCAAATAAACAAAATTATATGCCTGAAATCCTTTGTTCATTCAAACAGACTGAAAACTAGCAGCTTTAACTCGCAAGCAAGGTTCAACAACTTGGAGGTCATTCCTTGGCATGGTGGACTACAAGTACACTGACGACTGAAGGTGAGGGCATCGGCGATCAGCTGTGCGTACTGTTCGGTCGACTATTGGCCAGAATTAGCAGAAAAGGGGCCGGGCTTTTGTCCAGTTTTCTTCCTACAAAAGCTTCCGACTGACAGCACGACGGAAAGACGGCTGTGACAGTTTGGTTAAGGAAGAGGAGGGAGACCTCAAGCGGTGCATTTTAACGGAAAATGTCCCTGTTGGATACAAGCAACTTTAAAACCCAGTTTTAGTGTTTACGCAGGATACTTTGGTGCTACAATAAACTTCCACCTTGGACAAACATGTTGGGCTGATACTGAGTGGGCGCCTGCCATCTGTGTCTCCTGCAACCTGCAAGTCGTTGCCGATAATTTGTAAAGATGCTGAAAGACATCGACTCACTACTTCAGTACACTTTAAAACGACGGTTTAGGCCCGTAAGTACTAGAGTTGGGATGCGCGCCGTACGAGCGACGAAATTGAGTTCATCAGGGTGAGTTGTTCGATAGGACCACGGTTCTCGATTTTCCTATTTGCTGTGCTACATTAATTCTTGGAATTGTTCAGTTGGACGAGTAAGTTTGTACAATGCTGCAGAAGTAAACAGTCCTCCCCAAAGTTATTCCTCAAAAGCGTTCTCTTACAGGGGAGAAAAGATTGACGGCGCATACCGACATTTCCCAGGGGAGAGGTCTGTAGCGTTCCCAGGCTGCCTAAATGGGTCCGGGGGACATAGAATAGCCATTCATTACGAGTAGAAAGAACTGTATCCGATTGTAGCTGATAGCACACAGAACTGGCCTCATAGTGTGAGACGTCAGAAATGTAATGGAATTGCGCACTGAATCGGAATAGCTGGCAAGCTGTTAACTTCAAAATGTTTTACAACTTTTACAAAGATGTAGGCTATTTTTCATTTTTTTCTGTTTTTATTTTGGCCTTCATAATACAGTCTTAACAATCAGTCCACTTATGTGTAAACCTTGCATAATACGACGTGTGTGTGTGTGTGTGTGTCTGTGTCTGTGTCTGTGTGCCTGCTGTTTGTGTTGATCTAAGGCCTCTGTTCTTCTGTTTGAGGAGGGGTCTCCGGCTGCACTGGGCCTGCTGGAGTGTTCCCATGGAGATGATAGCAGGCACTTCCTGTCTCTTGAGGCCAGAACAGAATGGCAGAGTAGAGAGCAGAGTTACAGTGGGGAGTGGAGTCGGCCTTCCCTTACACCACACACACTCTCTCTCTCACTCTCTCTCTCTCTCTCACACACACACACACACACACACACACACACACACACACACACACACACACACACACACACAAAACACACGTAATTTCAAGCCTGCATGTCCCATGCATTGCCCCAAACACACATATTGCCTAGTAAGCATACAGTCATACACACCCACACATTTAAAAGTGTAGATTATATTCACCTTTTCCCTGCTTCTGCTCTTTCTTGCAACCCCCCTGTCCATCGACAAGTAGGGGCCGAACAAGGTCAGCCAGAGTGTTTCCATGACACTTTCTGCCGGGGTCACGGGTGCTAGTCGGGGTTAACCTGCGGTTGACCCCCGAGAGTTAACGGCGTTAATCAGTGTTTGGGCGTCGCGCCTCGCCGCCTGCCTCAGCACTCCGGGTCGTGCTCATGAATTCCGTCGGTTGCAATTCAGTGCCGGCGGAGTCCGCCTCCAAGGTCATCTGATTACGGCCTTATAAGGTCGCTCGGGAGTTTCCTGGAAAGAAAGGGAAAGGGAGAGAAGGTTGAATGGAAGAAGGGGCGGAGGAGATGAGGGGGAGGTGAGTGTGCTTTGTTAGATAGCGAAGGGAAACCCCCGGCCACTGCGGGTGAAAAAAAAACGTGTAGCACCGAATCCTTCCGCTTCCAGGTCGCGGGCCTTCGCGGGTCTCAAGGACAGAGGTCGTGGGCGGTGACGGTGGCGTGTAGGGAGTGCAGAGGTCACGCCAGGCTCATGGCTAACGTTAGCGCTGAGGGCTTTGGCTTTGTGACTTTCCGCGCCTTTCGATACACACGCTGGAAATTCCACTCGGAATGTTTTGAAGCTCGTTGTTGGTCAATCCTAGCCGTCCTCTCACGTCACATGAGATTGAAGGAATTCTGCCTTGGGGAGATCAATTCGGATACTGGAGGACAACCTTTAATCCCTAATGGGTGTTTAACTGACTTTAAGTATTGAGGGTGTAGCCTCATGCATAAGCCCTATAAGCCTACAGACCTTAGGAATGTACAGGTAACATGCAAACATACTCAGAGAATGTGACAGTTATTAGCTAGGTCTACATAACACATGTATTACTCTATATATAGTATATCTGCATAGCAAGTCTTCGCAGCAAATCTATCCATGGTCATGTGACACTAGTGTTTAAGTGAAGCTAGTAAGCTACATAGCTGAAGGGTTTGAGGGTTATTAGCTGCTGTATAGGTCTACAGACACGTATTGCACAGTGGTCATAAGTCTACATAGCAAGCGCGCACTGTGGACATCCGACATTGATGTATGCATGAGGCTATGTAGTGGGAGTGTGTGAAGGTCAAACTCCCCTCCAGTGCATGTTCGTTCCCACAGCGTCCGAACAGTCCCGAGATACGAACATAGATGTTATTACATAGATGTAGTGGAGGAATGTGTGTGTGTGTGGGGGGGGGGGTTAAGGGTGTTTTTCCCCCAAGCTACAGTAGCAGGTTCCTGGGTCCACATATCAGCCTCTGGAGGTTTCTGCCGCCGGACCCGGTCAGAGTCAGTACCAGCCAGTTGCCCCCCCTTCTCTTCTCCTTCAAGGCTCACTCGTGTGTGTGTGTGTGTGTGTGTGTGTGTGTGTGTATGTGTGTGTGTGTGTGTGTATGCTGCCAACACAGCGTAACAATGGGTCTCATGCATGATCTCGGGAGGAATGCTTTGAAGGGCCAAGGCCCCTTAGATCTAAGCAAGATGTGTTTTGAGTTTTTTTCTTGTTTTCAGTCCACGCTGCTGTAAGATTGTGTGATCCACACCTCTGGGTTTTCATGGAATGAAAAGTCCCAAAGTCAGCACCCTATTCCTGAAAAAGAGGCCTCCGTTTTCTTCTTTCGAACCATCTACCTATGATTACCTTGGATCTGGGTGTTACAGCAGCCTTATCCAACCAAATACCCATCCATCCCCACTTCAGTCAGTCACAAAGAGCATGTGCTTTGTGTTTCAAAAAGTGCTGTATAAACAGAATGTATTGTTATTATTATTAGCGCCATTGCTATACATGTTGGTGTTGACTTTGTACAGAGCCGGTATTTCTGGTTTGAAAGCTCCTAGATTATAGTTTACTTTAAGTTAATCAGTTTACGCTATGGTTAGCAGTTCATGTTATGTTTATCCACTTATGTTATAGTTATCAGTTTGTTATATTTATAAGTTTACGTTATATTTATCGGTTTACGCTATATGTGTCAGTTTACGCTATATTAATCAGTTCACGTTACATTCATCAGTTAAAGTTACGGTTTACGTTAGGTTTAGGAATTTACATTATGTTGATCAGTTTACGTTGTGTTTAAAAATGCACGTCCTATTGATCCGTTTTTGTGGTGTGACTATAGTTCTTGACCATAATGTAGAGTCGTGCACAGTGGGTTTTGTTACTCAGAGCAAAAGCGGCAGAAGTCACTTCAAGGAATGGAGAGAGACGACGAACAAGAGACTGCGAGGCAGTGCTTTCTCTCTCTCTCTCTCTCTCTCTCTCTCTCTCTCTCTCTCTCTCTCTCTCTCTCTCTCTCCTTGCTCTGTGTGCTTGCTGGTTGCCAAGCGCTAAGAATCCGGGGAATGCGGGATTGCAGTGTTCTGATAAAGTTTGCTTTGTTCCCTCAGTGACCTGAACACTGGGTGGGAAAGAGGAAAAGAGAGAGAGAGGGAGAGAGAGAAGGAGAGAGAGGTGGAGGGGAGGAGGAGGAGGATAATAATACAGTAATGAAAAGGGAAGCAGGGGGACTTTAACGAAAGTAGCGCCCACGGGTGTACACACATTAAAAAAAGAATGTAGAGAGATAGTACACGAACGCACTTTATTACCTAAACCGATTCCTATTCATCACACACACACACACACACCCGCATGCACACACACACACTCACGCATCCACACACACGCACGCTTCAGTGCGTTCATTCGGCGTGCGCAGAGGGGGTAGCGGAGTGAATACAGTAGATGATGACTTCTGTGATGGGGGGGGGCAGAGGAAGAGGAGAGACAGAAAGACACAGGAAGTAGCAGTTTGGGTGTGGGGGGAGTGGGGTCAGGGAGGCCGTCGGGGGAGTCGGGCACACACTTGCTTGTGTGGGAGGAAGTAATTAGATCTGTGTGCATGCGTTCGTTTGTGACTGTGGGAGGGTGTGATGACTAAACAGAAGCCCAGTGTGGTGTTTACATGGTAAATATATGTGTGTGTGTGTGTGTGTGTGTGTGTGTGTGTCTGTCTGTGTGTGTGTGTGTGCGTGTAGATTAGTGCTTGTGGAATGTCACATGCTGACAGAATGCTTATGGGACAACAAAGAAAGATAAAGACAACATGGTGGAAACTAGTGGGCGGAGCCCGAGCCTGCTAGGCCAATAGAGTGGCCCTCCTGCCCCGCATGCTGCGCCATGGGGGCAACAAACACTTTGGGACACTCGTCACGCCACAGTTTGCCGCTCTGAAGACGGGACATGAAGTTGTTGTGTAGGAACATGACGAAAGGATTTCGTCGCGTTGCAAATTGTTGAGACCAGTTTTTAAATTTTTTTTAAGGGAGGCGCTTTGATGTAACGTGCCAGAGAGAGCGGTGAAACCGAATGAACTATCCACCCAGGAATCGTATATAAAAGGAATTTGGCAAACGTCTGCAGGCCTTTTGCATAGAAATGATGAGATAAGATTAGATCGGGTTAGATTAGATTCAACTTTATTGTCGTTGCACGTAGTAAAAGTGCTAAGACAAACAAAACGCAGTTTGGCGTCTAACCAGATGTGTTAGTACATGGTAAAGTGCAGAGTAAGGTGCAAAGTTCATGTACATACTGTATGTATAGGTAGGATTATTGAAATGGTAAGGGGTACTATGCAACATTATGCTAATGTTGACAGTAGAACAGTATTAATAGTATACCGTGCAGGTATAGTTAAATGTATAGATATGAATAAACAAGTTCAAACTACAATATAATGGCGGCTATGTATAATCAATATATTACAGGTTCGTTTATGTACAATAGAATTGCGCAGTAACGTGACAAAATAGTGCCTGTCCTCTTCACAATTTGACCCACGACCTCTCGAGCAGAGTTTTATTTTAGCGCCGTTTACCCTATTTTGCACTATTAGTATTCCGAGTAATGTAAGGATGTAAGTCCACCCTGGTAGCCTGCCTCCTGAGTCGGCCCCTGCTTCTCTCCTGACCCGTGCCAGGGTCCTGTTGGCAGTCAGGGCTACTGTAAACATCCTTGACTGGAAGCTGCGTCTTCCCCTGGGGCTTTCAGTCGGATGTTTGCAGCTGCCCACTGCTAGTACCGACGCGGAGCCATGCTCGCCAGCGAGGGCGCCAGGGGTCATTAGCGTCGCGCTGTGAGTGAGGAAGATCTTAGCACCACCGCTTGTGTTTGACAACGGGTGCTGTTAGTAAGGTAAGGATTGATATGGTTTGATTTTGAATGCGGGTGTGGGTGTGTGGGTGGGTCTGTGCTAGAGCACTCTGGATAGCCCCACACAGGGGGACCTGGTCCACCCCAGGGGGAAAATACTACACACATGTAGCTCCATTTGAATGAGTTAAATGTACATGTGAAAGAGAGGGGAAGAGTTGGTGGAGGGGCTGAGGACATTCATCCCATCCTTCAGTCTTGTCTGACAGATTTCCAGAAGCAGGAAGGGGCGGCGGTTCACCATCCCCGAGGAGAGAGGAGAGGAGGTAGGGAGTAGAGGAGAAGGGAGGAGAGTGGGGGGGGGATTAAGGAGGAGAGGAGACTGGAAGTCGGACGGTAGAAAAGAATGGACAAAAGAATCAAGGCCAGTGGAAGACGTGGCTTATTACCTTTACATAGTCTAAACTGTCATCATATCACATGCTGGACCGTTATGAGATCCAATTGAGATGAAGAGTACTTTTCAGAGAAATTTGATCCTATTGAGATGAAGAGAGAGTTCCAGAGAAATGTGATCCTATTGAGATGGAGAGAACGTTTGAGAGGAAGGAAGCACGCTAGGCATGCAGAGAGCAAAAGGGACAAGGAGGGCTATACTTTTCTTGGCTGAACCTCAAAGTATAACAGAGAGGTGTTTGTGTGTGTGTGTGTGGGGGGGGGGGGGGGGGTGTAATCAATAGTGTACAACAATGCCATAGCAAACAGTAAAAAAGGCACCTCGTATACTGTAGGTTAACAAAGCCTTCTAATGCATTCACCTGGGATAATGTTGCCTCTTATTGCTTGGACGGATAAAGCCTTGTCTTTGTTGTACAACCAAGAGTTCTAGACAAGAATAATGGAACCCAGCCCGTGGAGACTCAAAGGCTTCCACCTTCTGGTATCATTGTATGGTACTGGACCTAGAACATTCTACAGCAGGGAGGGATGCGCAAAGAACAGAAGTATAGGCGACGCACACACACACACACACACACACACAGAGAGAGAGACTCTGATCATGTGTGTACGCATACAATGATAAAGACGGTATTTTAAACTCCAAAGTAGTTTTGTTTTTCTTTTCAAACCACAAGCAGATTCATTCATTACTACCCATTGATCTGGCCCACCCTGTGTCATGGCCCCATTGAAAGAAGAACATGACCTCACCCTCTGACCTTTGCCCTCTGAGCTCCAGAGAGTGTAAACATCCTACACTCTCAGCAGAGCCCTCTAGAGGCCGGGAGTGAGATTGTTTGCGCTGCCTGGCTCGGGAACGCCATCTGTCGGGAGCGCTGTGCGCTCCGGAACTCGCTTGCTGCTGCCGGGGGAATGTGAGGCGGACGGAACAGGAAATCGGGAGGGGCCGCTTTCTGATTGGCTACTCCGGGGACCCAACGACCCTGGTCGTGTAGGTCCCATTGGGATGGGTGGGACCCCCCAACTGGCAACACACACTGCAGGAAACAAACACACACTCATTAAATACTTTTAAATACTTGCTGGATGAACATGCAAAAACACACACACGCTCAAAATGGTGGCCATAGTGAAGAAATTAGGTTGGGATTAAAGTAATGATACATATTTGCTGTTTGTGTGTTAACTTTAAAGTGATTGTTTGAATGTGTGTTTGCAGGAAATACTGGGTCTTGTTTCAGTTTAAGAAAGATATAATCTATTTCCTCATTGTCAGTATACGAGTTGTTGGGTAAAAACTTCCTAAATAGAGCACTCTGATCTAATGGTTCAATCCTGCCTGTGTGTGTGTGTGTGTGAAACGAGTCCTGAGGCATGTTAAGTGGTCATGGGAGGAAAGACGCACATAGGAAGTCCAAGCGGAGGGATTTGGGTGTGTGTGTTTGTTTGCGTGTGTGTGTGTGTGTGTGCGGGCGTACTGTACCACCTTGTCTGTCTCCTCCACAGCCTGTCGTTCCTCACCCCAATTAACGTCACAGACTCCAGGATGCCAAGAGGATGTGGCTATTTAAAGGCTGTCGATCCTATAGACACACACACACACACACACACACAAACTGCTTTCCATCTCCCACGGCTCCTCCACATCTCTGGTTAGGATCTGTGGCACCATATCCTTCATTTTGCCTCTGTATCTTTTTTTTTCTTTTGGTTGTGTGACAATAACCTGTCTAACCTGTCTATCCGGAAAAGATAAACACATCTATTTTTAATTGCATCGCTGTTGTAAGTTGTGATATTACCAAATAGCCTACGTTTAGATTTAAGGAGGCAGTTATCTCTCTTTGACACTAGAGGGCACCCTATTCCCAATGCCGTTTAGTATAGTAAGGGTTGATGTGATCGTTCAGTCCATTGTCCACTAGGGGACAACCTAGCTCCAATTAATTAGGCAGTGTCTTCAATCTATAAATGTAGCACTGCATTTTTTTTATACATGTATCTAGAGGAAAGTAATCCTAATTAATTTTATATTATTATTATTATTATTATTATTATTA
>JAVQIZ010166708.1:0-10013 GCA_036023535.2 Galaxias brevipinnis
AAAACACACACACACACACACACACACACACACACACACACACACACACACACACACACACACACACACACACACACACACACATTACATTGAAAGACCGTGCACACATGCACCAACAAAGAGGGAGAGACCCGCGATGAAAGACAGCGCCGTTCAGGCAGGCAGACTGCAGGCTCTGCTGAAGTTCGGCTGTTTACTGCTCTCATTTCCACTTCCTTCCTCCAGAGGGGGAGCAAGGGGTGGGGGGGTCAGTGCTCTCTCGGTTATTGCACCCTTAAATGCTAAAGTGTACGGACATTCTAATCTAACAGACCAATCTGCACGGATTGCCTCGCAGGGCTATGAATAATCAACAGATCTGGCTTTGACCTAGTCTCGCCTGTGAAGCTTGACCCATCTCTCCACATCCATATCTACACATTGATCTGACCTGAAGGATGAAGAGACACAAGGTAGACTGGTAGAATAAAAAGGAGGGAGTGAGACAGGTAAGACAGATGTGATGGAAAGAAAGAGGGAGGGAGAGAGGTTTGATGGAAGACCTGTCAGGAGGAAGGGGAAGAAGCAGCAGACATCAACCACTGAGATAAAGCTGTAGTTTCACCAGTAAACAGGCAGAGCAGGGTCTTTGTGGAAAAACAAGCTCCAAAAACCATTCCAAAACCGTTAAACATGGATCTAGGCTGGGGGACGCCATGATGACATGACATTTGTTGAGCTACAGGGTTCATAGGGCAGGGCATGTCATTGAGCAGACTTGTCGGAGCGGTTTGGCGTGGATCGGGAGTAGGTACACAGCGTGGAGAACCAGCTAGGGCCATGTGAGCAGACCTCTGTGGGTGACACTGCAGTATTACAGAAAGGGTCCGCAAAAGCTAGCCACAAGCACTTTGTGGAGGAGAAAGATGCACTTCAACATGAATGTTAAGAGGTAAGAGCCCCTTGGCGACAGAGATACTGTGTGGTGACTGTGGTCCCTTCAGCAGCTCTTCATACAGCACACAATGTGTTTCAAGGTGAGGCTACGCCATATAATGGAGTCTTTGTGGAAAAGAGGAAACTCAGCTCAATACCGCAGAACTCTAAATAGAGCTCAAAGCAGGTCCACAAAATATACAATTTGTAGAGTCTCTATGGTGGAGTCTATGGTTATGAAACTGGCCATCATAAAAGAGCTTTGTTTCTGAAGAGAGATCACTCACTGATTATAAAAGACTTTTACCATAGGCCTATACCCACATAGCATATTTATCAATATCTTTATTGTGAACACTGACATACCAATACAAAGAATAACTATTGAATTATTGTATGTCCCCAGATGTAGCGATACTCTAGTAACAATAAATAAAGCAGTAACTATGTAACTTCTTCTTATTGAATAATACACAACATAACGCAGATTGTTAACGTGTTCGAATGTTTAGTGTTAATATTGTGAAATAGCATTTACGACTATCTGACGTTCAGCTTTGACATCCATGGAAACCACGGAACTACACAACTTCCGTCAGCTACCTGAGAAACCGGTTAGTTAGTGACTCCATGACAAATCAATAACTCACTCACTAACTGCCATAAACTTACACCGACTTAATAGTGACCTCTAAGTTTTTGAGAAAAACGTATTTCTCGACTGTTCATAAGCAGAACAATCAACAACTCTCTGTATTCCCTGCTAGGTTTATTTTATCCAAAGAGCAGACACGATTTTAATGGAGTTAAAAATAGGAAGCTAAATGGACCTTCTTTCCTTCCCTGACCAGAGACAGGGAACTCTTCAATGCTATCAGCAATAGGTTAACAGTAGAAATGAGGGACAACGCCTGTAAAATGCCTTTCATTCCAGTTACACAAAAGAAATATCATGTTCACCACTGAACGCAAGCTTTCCAACTCCCAGCCAAAGCCTTTTCACTCCCTATGAACACAGAATGCGAGAGAGAGACAAAGGAAGAGACAAGGAAAAATAAATAAAGCAAAGCAGAATAAAAAGGAGAGGGCTTTTTATTTAGACCTACTGTGCAGTTTGAGCTGACAACGTTTCCACATGCTCCTCACAGTCTAAATCCAAGTGCAATTCGCTCCTCCCTCTAACCCTTCCAGCCCAGCCCTTTCCGTTCACACTTCACAGCCAATCTTTTTATGGAGCAGACTTCCTGCTGACCTCTGAACCCCCCGCCCTCTTCTGGCAGGCTGCCACTACAGACCGGCAGACGACGCTGGATAGAGACAGGCACCGCAGCAGAGAGAAAAAGACGGGGAGGGTGTGGGGTGGAGAGGGTGATAAAGGAGCAGGAAGAGCGAGGGAGAGCGTGTGAGTGAGACAGCCTATCATTATGCGGCCACACAGAGGGCAGGTTTCCCAGCGGTGGGGGGGCCCCTCCCTTCTAGAGGCAGAGTGACATGGTGTCAGGTTTCAGGGCTGGCTGCAGCACTGCCTGCCTGCCTGCCTGGATCAAAGTTATATAAACCTCGCTAAGGAAGGTCAGGAAGCAACAAAGCCAGCATTTCAGTGGGGCCCACAGACACCCTTCAGGCCTCAGCCACACGGTCCTCTCTCGCTATGCCCATGAGGCCAGGGGAGAGGAGGAAGGAGGGAGTGAGGGCATGGGGTTCTCAGAACAGAACAAATCTAAACCACTGATGTAGTCAGGAGGCACCTGCTGTACCACTGCTACTTCCCCGATCACCATCTTATTTTTGAATAGGACCCATTCATTATTGATTTTTTAAATACAATTTTTGGGGGGGAAAATTCAATCTATAAAATTGTCTCTCAAACCATTTAGATTCAATAATTACTCCCTGTATTTACCAGATGGGTCTAAAAATAATCTTAAAAAACATGGTTTCTCATTTTACTGTCTGTATCAATTTTTGTATTTTTAAATGAAACAGACTGTGTGACATTATATGTCATAATATACAGCTACCACAAATGTGGGGGGAGTCACACCTTGCTTTCCAGATTTCATAATCTATAAAGCCCTAAGTAAGGTAGTAAGGTCATTAAAACACAGATAATTACAGGCTTAATTCCTTAAGAATAAGGCATTCGAACCCCCTACCACTATTTAAACTCAAATGTAACATTGAATGAATCATAGAGGAGTAAAGGGTCTCATAATGAACAGTGAAAAAAGTGTGAAGTGCCATTTTGTCTTTCATTTTGTGTTTTCTTTGCCCATCTTTCTGTGTGGGTGTTTGTTTGATTTTGTTTTGTTTTGTGCAGAAACTGAGGTCCCAAGGGTTCAGAATCTAGTATTATAGGGGCTTTCACATCAAATAGCTGAGTTGATGTTATCCGGGATAGGTGCAAAGTATTATATGGTAAACATTTCATTTGGTCTGGTTTGCGTTCAAACTGCCGTTTATTATGTGGACAATCGTCTGGAATAAAAGACATGTGGTCCAACAGAAAGTCCCTACATGGTTGCAGTAAAAAAATGGTGGCACACGATATTGCAATCTTGGAATTAGTTTCTGTGCAATTTCTGTCCTCTAAGGAGAGAACTAAGTACCTCTGTAGCGTATGATCGCCTGCTAAAAGTACTTGCTGACAACTTATAGGATCATCTTTAGGAGACCTGATGCTGTGGGGAGGAATGAAAAGAGTTTGCAGATTCTAACGCCTGGTATATGTTTTCTGTGTACTGTCCTCTCAAAAAGAGTGAGACATTAAAAACTGAGTGATGGATTTTGGATCATACAAGACCATACTTTAGACTAGATTCAAATAGTAGAACAGCCCACGCCATAGTTTATTCAGAAGCCCACCGAGTCCTGTCTTTTCTAGCAGAGCACGGTATGTTTGTTCTGTCCACACCAGAGTTTGAATGCCTTTTCACACAAACTGAACTAACGGAGCAAACGGACCATAGTTCGATGAAACCGGACCAAATAGTGCAGGTGTGAAAGCGCCCTCTATTACACTGAGAACAAGTGCCTCTCTGTTGACAAGTCTGCCTATCTGTCTACTGGTGTGAGCAGTAGGCTGACATGTCCATGACACAATCAAGCACGGTATTGTGATTCGTGCGATCGGTTAAAACCTGATATGAAAAGGATGCTCGTATGATTTAGCCTAACTTTAGTATAGGCTACTGTAAAAAGGGAAGACAAGTAAATTGGATAAATTACACAAAAACATATAGATGCTCGAAATATGAATTACCTGAATATATCAACTCAATAACCCATTTATTTCAAAGGCCTAGCAGTTAATGGGACCTGAAAAAAAAGACAAAACTGCTTCTCTTATCCATTTAAACACAGTGCATTTTAAATGGAGGGTGCCCACTTGAAAACCCCAATGACATATCTCGCAACCCAAATCCATTCTAAAAGATTGGTTTTTGAAGTGCTCTTCTTGGAGTATGGCATAATAGATATTATAACATTATATCCTGTGTATTTTCAAATGCCCGCACTATTGAAACAGCTCAAAGTCTAATTTTGCTCTGTTGCCTTCTTCTTTTGATTCTGAAAACCACTTATTTTCCTAGACATGGTAATACTGTGTTGAGGGTGACAGAGCCCACAGATACCAGACAGCAGCACTGCTTTGGTCAGGGATTGAGAGTGGTGTGAGAGTTATAGCTTGATTTAGGCTTACTTGAGCTAAAGCTAGATTCATGGATACTTCATTTTAAAACAGACAAGCTAACAGTGATGTTTGTAAAGATTAGACACAACTTTGCCAGCAGTGAGATAGTTTAGCTTTACGAAGTTGAACAGACAGTCCACATGGTTTCAAAACATTATTGTAGTCAGGTCAAAAAACTTAATGAATAATAGCAACTATGAAACAATAATTAATCTGGAATTATGCATAAATAGAAACTTCTTTCTCAGTCATATCCCCTCAGTCAAAACCATGTGGATATCTTAATTACCCCCGTGAACTGCTGGGAACGAGAGGGCACTCTCCACTGATGCTTTGCCTGTTCAGCAAACACACTATTGGAAGGCTGTTCACAAGCCAGTGCACATGAATAGGGCAGTCTGCCTGTAAGCACCGACACAGGGATGGATGTTGACACAGACAGGAAGAAGTCGGTCCATTTTCCTGTTTCAATTACAGACCTCTGTAGGTGTACAGTCTGTACACATGGACTCACTCGAGGAGAATCTGTTTGTGAGTCCTCCAAAGTACACCACATTGTGTTAAACGGTAGGTAAAGAGAAGGGGTAGGTAAAAAGAAGGGGTAGAGAGAAGGGGTAACGATTCTGTGACGAGAACTAGCACAACTAGCAACTTGTTGTGAGTCATTAGTAAACCAACATGGAGTGGAGAAAATCCACACAATGCTCCGTCTATTAGGGATGCTGGCGATGGAATTGTGCACTGTGCAGCCGGTGAGTGCCGATCAGCGCTGATCCTCCTGTGTCAGCAGTAGGTCACAGAACACACACACAGGCAGCCTATGATGCTGCTGCTGCTCATGCGTCACTTAGGGGCCAGGGAGGTCTGTGGATGCTGGTGCGCTACTGGCTAGCTCGGCTCCAGGAACCGCCTCAATCCTGTCACACAGCCAGCTAATGCACCCTCTCACAAGCTCTCTCTCACTCCCTCCCTCCATTCTTCCTCCACACACACACACGCACGCACGCACGCACACACCGCGATAGCGACCACAACAGCAAGCAAACCTCCCCCACACTCTAGCCGTGCAGAGTGCAAGTGCCTCTAGTCTGCCCTGACCCACATCTTGATATAGCCCTAAGTATGCTTACAGTAAGACACTGCTGCCACTCTTAATCAGGCCCTAGCCTACCTGCTGTCTGAGCAGTGTGAAAAAAGACAAGCCAGGCAGGATGAATCAGTCTAGACTCTTCACCACCGATTGCAGGTTTACATCAGACATGCTCCTGCTCTCTCAAGCCGAGTTAAACATTAAATGGGCGCTTGGCGTCGGCCCCACTCGTATACAGCACCATGCCAAAGCTCTCTTCGTGTCAAGTCCAAAGCCTACACGGGTAGCTCGCCTCACACTTTCATGAAGGCATACATATCTGATGTTTGTATAAAATAATAAACTGGAATCAAGTCGATAAAACTTGACGAGGCACATTATACAGATTAGTTGCGAGACAACATATTCATTCCTATTCCTAGCTTTTGATAACTTATGACTAAAATGCCCATATTTGCTCTGGATGAGAGCTCAATCAACAGATGGCCGTATTGAACAAGCTAGATAATACCAGAATACCACCTGAATCTCGTTCCTTATGGAATTTACCTGAACAAAATAGTGAGAATGGAGTTTGATGATGTGTGTTTTCATCTTACCTCTTCCATGTAGTCTATCTGTTGGCTGATCCTGTCTTCAACTCCATCTCCCTGGCTGCCTTTGGTCCAGGAGTAGTTAGACTCCTCCTGTTGGCTGAGAGCAGCCTCAAGCTGGGGGAGCAGTTGGTCCGCCAGTAGGTCAGGGGCCTCCAGGCCCTCAAAGCCCCCTGCGTGAGCTTCCCCTGGCAGCAGGTTCTCCTCCAGGGCCTGATAGCCGTTGCTGGCTGTGGCGGAGGGAACCCCAGCAGAGCCACAAATCTGGAGCTGCTCGGAGGCCAGCTGGC
Source organism: Galaxias brevipinnis (assembly GCA_036023535.2). Lineage (NCBI taxonomy): Eukaryota > Metazoa > Chordata > Actinopteri > Galaxiiformes > Galaxiidae > Galaxias > Galaxias brevipinnis. Next base: position 6,583 of record JAVQIZ010166708.1, read on the forward strand.
TGGCTGAGCTAGGGTAGCAGCTCATGGCCTGGCCAAACATCTCAGAGGCGTCGTAGCTCCCATGGGCCTGCCTGGTGCAACGCAGGGCCCGGAAAGGACATTCCTCAGTCTGGCTGACTGGGACCTGGGACTGGATCTGGTGCTGTTGGTCCATCCCTTGGCCAGAGGAGTAGTCGCATACAATCCCAGCAACCTCAGGCACTATAGAGGAAACGGGAGACGCAGAGGTGGTAGGCATGGCCAACGTGACTGAGGACAGAGGCTGACTCCTACTGGACATCTGGTTGGGCTGCCCAGGGAAGGATGTATACTGGGAGGGGGGATAGGCAGTGGCTGAGCAGGAAGGAAGGGTATGGGCCAAGGAGGACTGCATGGAGTAGGAGAGGCTGGTGTCCTCTGCTCCTGACCCCGGAAAGGCTTGACCTCCCTGGGCTAGGGGGTAACCACTCTGCGGCTGCTGCAGGGGAGCGCCAGCTCCAGCCATCAAGGCATTTGGGGCCTCCAGGTAGGATTTAGGGGGGCCCTCTGTGGTGGACAAAGCCCTGGGGTGGAACTGAGCTCCTCCTATTCCAATCTGTGGACGAGCCTGTTGTTGGCCATGGTGAGCTTGCAGTTGGCTTCCCAGATGATAGGGGAAGTTGTGGTGGTGCTGTGGTTGTTGCTGCTGGGGCATAGCCTGAGGGTTCAATTGATGACGCTGATGCTGGTTTAGCAGCTGCTGATGGTGATTTTGATGTTGCTGCTGCAGATGCTGCATTCTTTGTTGCTGTTGTAGGCAGTGGTGGTGTTGCTGTTGTGTTTGTTGCTGTCTCAGGTGAAGCTGCTGGTTGTGCATTTGTTGTTGCTGCTGCTGCTGCTGTTGCTGCTGATGGGGCAGTGGGTGGTACCTATTCCCATTCTGCTCCTGATTGGCCCAGACACTGCTGCCGCTAGAAAACAGCCCATTGGACTGAGGGGTTTGACTCATAGAGGCTCCATGGTACCGAGGATGTTGCTGCGCCATCAAGCTTCCCCCTTCACCAGCAGCAGCGCCACCATCTGAGCACCCAGAGCCAGTGAAGGGCTGCCCAATGGGGTTTGGAGCCTTAACTGCTGTATAGTGGCCAATCTGCTGCCCATAGGGAATGGCCTGTTGGGAAGGGGTTGATATTAAGCCAGAGTGTTTCACTGGGCCTAGAGAATCCACTTGGAGAGGCTCAAAGCCCGAACCGAGGTTCAGCTCATCGATTAACGAGGGTCCTGGTGGGAAGCCCTCCTCAGCCAGCCCCTCCAACCCTCCCACAAACAAGTTAGGGTCGTCAAAGAAGTCCATGGTGGGTGCTGTTTAGGCAACGTGGCCGAGGAGCCCGTCTTTTACACTTCCGCTTGTCCAAGCTGACGCTCAGAAGTGTCACAGACTGCTAGGCCACAGTATGTCCATCACACTGAGGGTCTTTGGACAGTGGGACACAAAGGTGGATATGAGACCTGCAGAGAGAAACTGGGGTTATTTTTATAGCTTACATGTTGTCCTGTTTAAAAGGCAAACATGGGGATAAAATAATAATAATCGTAAGGATTTATCTGATACAACCAACATTTTGAAAGCTTTTAGGTGGAAGAACATTAAAGAGTGAGCAGATGTCCACAGTAAAGCTTGTTGCACCCTCCTGAATAAGTTTGAAAAGTGCTCAAATCTGGTGGCAGATGAAGTCATGCTGGTACTGTGGCTGTCCAGGCACATTTCCAATTTAACTAATAACAACCTACTTTTTTGTGATTGTTTGTCTTGTTTCATCCATTGGGATGGCCAGTAACAGATCTGACCTGGTACAAAAACCTCAAGAAATGTGCAACACATTTGTTTGCTTTTTGCGGTTTGGTTGTTTCACGCTTAGTTATGTACAAATACATCAGCAGTATAAAGATTTGTGTGTGTATTGTTCCTCATTGCTTTGAAGCGCTAGCATATCGCAATACTTGACAGTTCCAGTTAGCCTTCACTCAGCCACATACACAGCTCCAGTCCAACAAACAGAAAGGTAATGGCTACGTCCAGACAGCCTGGGACACAATTGGCTTCATCAATTTAGTCTTGACTAACACTTAAAGACAAATACGGAGGCAAGGTGCACAGTGAAGACATTTCAACTGAACCAACTTCGAGACTCAAGCCAGGTGTATCTTTCCTTGTTCAAAGCCTCCTGATCCACCCAGCCCTGTAAGCCTGCCTACTACTGCAGTCTATGTGGGAGGTACAGACAGCTGATACCATTTCAACAGCCAGGGATGGAGACAGGCTGCTTTTAACCACAGCCCAACAGAAGATGACAAAAGACCGTCCAGCCATTGCCGGTCACAACCTGCTGACTCACTACAACATACACCCACTTTACACACTTCTTTAAAGGAGACAGATGCCAGGGGCATGTCGTCAATCCTCATCTGGCACAACTTGAACCAAAACTTAGGGTTGAGTAGATTGACTCAATACCCATATTGACCCATAACTCTTAGGCTCTTACCTTGACATGTGGTATTCAAAGTCTCTCCATGACAAACTTTCTTAAACGGAGTACTCCTCCATCTCACTCCTCTTTTCTAAACTCATCATGCATTGCCTGGCTTCACAGCTGGCATAAGTCAGGTTAGTTAGGTCAATAGTTAGAACCTAATGTTGGGATAAAAGCTGCAACTTAGGATACATTTGCTGTGTTCACAATACTCGCTTCCTCCTCTCATGTGAAGGGATTTATCTGGCTAGTGCCTACCCACTCACCACAGTCAAATTTAGGACAATGTCCATTGGACTGAATGTAATATGAAATGTTATTTTGAATAATTATGTTCATGGTCACTGTCTTTGCTACCTGACATAGTGAGCTCCACCATGCTTCTCACATCTGTGTTTTCTCACAATCAAGCGTGTAACACTGCACTGGTAGGAATGGCCATTTAATAGACTGATATTTACTGTAAACGTCATAAATGTCCAGGGCTCCAGACTAACATTTACACTGGTGGCAGTGCTACGTTTTTCAGTAAGAGGCAGTAGCACAAAAAATAGTGGCAGCTTTTTTGAGGAATTTTAGTATACTATACCATGTGCCAGAGAGAAAGAAATGCTGCCAGTGGGTAGTTCAAATGAAGGAAAATCAGCCAACTGTTTGACAACAATATTACTTTAGGACTATAATAATTATAAAAAAACATTAACGAAAATCGAGTGGGCACTGCCACCAATATTTGTTTTAGTGGCAGAGGACAGTTGCCACCAAATTGGTGGCAGTCTGGAGCCCTGATGTCACACATTTCCCTCTATTAAAAAAGAGTGAATATTATTTATCATGACAAAATATTAACCCTAAAATGTGTATGCATATATATATATATACATATATATATATATATATATATATATATATATACATATGAATATACAAAACAAATTA
>JAVQIZ010166727.1:0-75811 GCA_036023535.2 Galaxias brevipinnis
AAACAGCGGCACTTGAAAAGCGGGCAAAAACAGGCCTAATAATAATAATAATAATAATAATAATAATAATATGACTTTCCGGTAACAATATGTGTTGCATCTGACGATGCATCACATAACAATAAGCATCTTTTGAAACAACTTAATCCATGCTCATTGTTGTAATCCTTTTGTAGTCTGCAGTGCATACTTCCCATATTTCATTTAATGATGGCCTCTCCCATGGGGGGTATGTACTAACCCTATCAATGTGGAGGAGTGACCCAGGGAGTCTGGATAAGTCGTTGTGTCACTGAAAATGTGTCAGATATGCGCTAGAAATCAATGTTGGGCTGTCAGTAGATGATGATTAATTCTTTGCCATGTTACCACCATTGGGAAAAGGAACTGAATGCGCAATGTTCAGTTCTAATATGTTGTGTGTGTGTGTGTGTGTGTGTGTGTGTGTGTGTGTGTGTGTGTGTGCGTGTGGTGTGTGTGGTCGTGTTTATGTGTGTGTGGCAGTTATGGCACCATCATAAATGCACTGCACAGCTTGATAAGTTAATAGCACACTTTTTAAAACCAGGTTTGAAACAGTTTACTCTAGTGTTTAGTTTATCCAACACCTTTACATTAAAGTGTCAACATCTTAAATTACCTACCTGCTTAAATAAAAGCACAATTCGAAAAGACTGATTATTCCATGTTAATTATTCTGATATACTTTTGTACTTTCTTTGCATTAACAATGAACTATTATATATATAACATTGTTTTTACATATTTTTGGTCCTCTAATTGCTAATTATAAATGTAATAATAACAGATAAATCTTTCTCAGTTGACTTACCAGGTTAAGTAAAGTTTATTATTAGCATGTTTTAATATTTACCTACGTTATTGCATTTAGACACACATACAGTGGACATTCACTTTAATTTGGCCATGGTCCTTACATTTAGGCAAACGTGAAACAGGATTGTGCCAATGTTCATTACAATTGCAATGTTTTTAAAATAATATTTTTTTCCCTTGCATGCCATTTACTGATAGATAAACGGAATTGGTGGGGAGTAGGTTTAGGCTGTTTACAAAGCATTTGTTCTTAATATTGAAAGTATTAATTAAAAATCATAATATTGTAATTAGCAAGTTAGAACAAAAATGAGCAAATTATTCATAGATAAAATAAGAACAGGCTGCTTATAATTAAACATCTGAAAGATTGTGTTTCAAACTGACACATCATAATTCAAAGTTCACATGATCTTGAAGCTAAATCATGTTCAGATTTCGGTATGTTCCTTCTCTCTTAATAGGACCATTGGAATTTAAGTTAGCCAAAAATACCATTGTAGTGAAACGCATGTAACCCTGTGGAACGTGTCCATCAATCGATATGGCATTTCCATTTGCAGAGTACATGCTAAGTGAAAGCTTTTCTTTATGGCAGGCCTTCTGACAGATGTCCTCATCCTTACTCCCCGCAGATGACAGGGCTTCCAAGGGCCATTGGTAGAAGGGTGAAAAAGCATGCAGAGTGGCTGTCAGACGTCTGTTCAAAAAGGCCAACTACAGTCACTTTACGTGGGAATCTAAAGTCTGTGAAGCAGTTTCATGTGAACAACCCATTTGTGTGTTGTCGTTTGATGTCAAAGCTAAACGGGAAGAGCAGACTTTGTTTAAAGGCTTGAATAGGAGTGGTGAGGTGTGGATTTGAACATTTACGTAATTTGACTAAGTTCATATTTGTATCACAGGCTGCATTTGAATAAGTATGTCCTTTTGAATACCAAGCCAAGCACTTCAAGTTTTTGGGTGAACTATGGAATATTATGGAATCATCAGTATTCTAACATCAACATCAACATTGCTTTTTCATTTAGTAATAACCGCAACATAAAATAATATGTAGCCTAGAAATGGTTGGAACTCAGGGTATTTTTTTCACAGAAAGTAAAAGCTCATACATCTTTAAGTAGGTCTGTGGTATGTTTTGCTCTCAAACCAACACCCTGGTTGTTTCACTCAATAGCACTCTAATGTCCTTTTTTTATTCATGCTTGTAGTTTTTCCCTGGGTAATTTTTTCAGCATTGAGCTGAACTCTTCCTTTTGGTTGCAGGATAAAAAAAGATCTGTAATGAACTGTTCAATAGACTGAAGCACTTTGGTCCCCAAAGCCATAGCTAATGGCTTGTGGACTCTCTAGAGAATTCCCTCAAACTTCTCCCATGAATCTGGACCTTTTCCATTCCACATCATTAGAAAGGCATGCTACGCCACGTTTTACGCACGATCCCCCTTCTCCACATATTGTTAAACCAGTCGTGCACCTGATGAAGCCCGAACGAGACATGTATTCCCAGCTCATATCATCTACCCTCTCATCTTTCTCCTTACCAACTCAGATGTGTGACTTGCATCTCCACAAGGGTATTGTCACACTCTTTGCGTGTGCCACTAAGATTGTTTGCATGGATGCCCCTCTGGTGAATTGTTATTAATTACCATCAGGAATAATTATCAAGCTGACGCAACACGCGCCTATGAATTTCCTGTCCCGTTGTGTGTACACCTCGTGCGCGGTTTGAGCTTGTCTGTTTTAGATAAGGGCAGGCATTTCTTGACAAGCTGAAGTACTTCTGTTGAAAGCAAATGTGACGGCAATGCCAAATGTTATTTAGATGGTTCAGTGCAATGGTGTCTTCACACCAAATCATATTTTGTGCTGACGTTTTACTGGAATCAACCTAAATGTTTCCTGTATATTTTTTAAAAAGGTTTCAGATTAGCTTTTCAAGCAGTACTGTTTACCCTCTATGAAATTGCTGTAACTTACAGTATGTATTGTGTAGGTTTTATGTAAGCTACATGCACATAATAGTGTGGTAGTTTGACATCAATATTTAGTTGAGTGATTTGGCAGATTGGTTATATTTAATGAACACCCCCATAAATATCTAGCTCTAATAGCAGCACCAAACTTGTCAGAAGAGGTAATATACGAAAGGTATAGCACTGGCTAGTACTAACTCAGGAACACACCCTCTGACTACTCTAATTCGCAAGTGCCTCAGGCAGGCTACAAATGTGTACAAATCTTATCGACCCCTCTTTCCTTTTTTTTTACTAAAGAGACAGCCCCACTTTTAGTGTCTTACTCCATATTTCAAACTTGACTGACTACACTGGGAGAAGAAATGGATTGGTATTTGGTGTTAGCCTGTAGGGTCTGACAGGTCTCTTTGTCACTACTGTGCTCAACCCTCTCTGTGCTGTTTACGCCTGACAAACCAAACCCTAGACAACAGCTCTGAGACAGACATCCAATGAGGCGGTAATCACTCTCCAGCCATCTCCTGGGTAAGGAATTATATTAGAAGTAATTGATTGGCAGTCTGTAATCAAAAGCCAGCCGTAATTTGACCCTGTCTGGTGTTTGGCTGTTCTAATGAAGATATATTTATATGTGCACGGTGATTTTCTTGCCTGGTAGGGAGTGTGCAGGGAGGGTGGTGATTTTCGTGGCTGAACTGTGTCACCATGGTGACCTGCTACTACTCTGAAAGCTGATTGGGGTTTTTGTTGTGTCCCTAGTGCTCATTTATCGGCACTTTGAGCAGCTGCTCAATATGTAATCAAAACCTTTCAGTGATAAAAATGTACCTTGATATCAAAATGCTATTTCGCAAATTGCCACTTCATTGGTAATTTTCCTCTTGTTGAAGAAACAATTTGAATAAGTATGCCCCCCCTCCCTCCCCCCATTTTAAGTGTGAATGACTTTAATCCCCAAAACTTTATTGTGTGTGTTTACCAATAATTTTGGGCTTCACAATAAATCAAAATGTGACTTAATCCTCAATTAATAGTTGTAGTTTCGTCACTTAAATGGGGTTGCGAGGTAATACAAACAAACTTGTAACACTTTGTGTTCTCAGACACAAAATAATGATGTCACAATGTTGCATTAAACACGCCCTCTCTCAAAAACTAGAACGCTGGAAATAGATAAGGGCTTTCAAGTTATAAGTTGACTACTTCAAAAGTATTGCCGTGCTTTTCCACTTTAAGAAAGACAGTATTTTGAATGTTAAACCTACATGATGTGAATGCAATTCTTATTTGATATTTTAACCAGGCAGATGTCTCATATGTATGTTAAGTATACTGTATAGGTATGCTTTGCAAATAAATGTTATGTAAAAAGCAGCAGAGCTATTATTCGCAGTAGTAATAAATCATTATTACATTTCCATGTAGTTTCTATTCTGTTATTATTTGTGCTCCTCTGCTATGCAGTGCAAGGAAAATCCCTGGTGTGCCCCCATTATTTTTAATATAACTACCCCCTTATCAAGTGTCAGCAGTCTCTTAATTGGTTTACTCAGACAAAAGTCATAATCGTTCTTTGAAAGCCTACTACGAGCCATTCCATCCAGGGATGATTGCATTTTGCAATTAGACATGTTGACAAACATTTAATAATGGTCAATGTTTTTAGTTTTTTTATTAATCATTAGCACTCTGAAATCTCATTATAACGAGAATGTCATCCTGTAGTGTTTATTAATTTACCGCAAACTCTGGTGTTTGTGAGGTATAAGCCAAAGATAAACCCTATGTTGAGCCAGCTAAAGCTGTAATTTAAGATACTATATTAGAAAGGACTGACTTAATCTATATATTCATGCATTCATTAAGGCTTCAGACAATTCAGATAGCAGGCTGGAAATACAACTTTGTGTAATTGATCCTGTTTTACAAACCTAATCGGCCTAAATTCTTTTGTTTGACAACAAGAATTAGGATGTTTTTCTTCCACCTGCCAAAGGTCAAAGGTCACTTAACCTAAAAAACACAATCCAAAGCAATATTCTCATGCCCAAAGTCACATTAAATTAAACAGAGTCTATTTTAAAGGGGACAGATGGCAACTGATGGAAACTATGGTAGTTAATATTTAGGGGGCAGACTAAACGACTACTCAAGCTTTAAAGGGCATATGGCATAAGTCATACAGGAATTAAATGGCAGTTTTGAACAGAAGGGCACTGTCGTCCTCAACTTTTAAACTGATGTTACAGACATCCGTGCATAAAACGTGGCTTTCCACCTTGTTTGCAGAGTAAGTGCGTGACACGTGTCATGATTGATGGTATCATGATTCCATTGGGTCATCACTTTGACCAGTGAAGATGAAGTCATGTTTGTTGTTTGGTATTTCATTCTAATAGTGAATAGAATGAATATGTTAGGCATGTGTATGAATCATACGTGTATTCCATCCACATGTATGGCTTTGCATTCAAATCATCACTTTGATGAACAAACTGTAATGAGAAAATACAAATACACCACAGCTAACATATGAACTTATGTGCTCAGATGCTTTGTGTTTGAGAAGCCCACACAATTTGCTAAACAACATCAAATGCAGTGCACTTAGTAGTGTGAGCAGTGTGATTCAAGATAACGAGTCTACATGGATTCAGTGTTTATGTCTGTTGACCCTAATCTCAATAATGTAGTCAGACTAATACAATATTATAGGTTTAAACCAAGAGGAGGGGAGAAGGGGTTGCCTTTATAAATTGGTAACACCGCTTAGGTTCTCCCTGCAACTCTGGCTTTCTCTCCCTTCATCTTTGCATTTTACAAGCTAACAAGCTCCTCCAAGAATGGCCAGTCAGCTAATGGTTAGGAATCTATTAGCGAAATATTGAGATGGTAATTGCAATGGCTCATCTCTCAAACACAAAGCAATGATTCGTTCTCATCAGTGACACTCAAAATATTCCCCTCTAGTTAGCAGTAGATTCATTTGTTTTTTAATTGCTCTTTTAAATGGCTTTGGTATCCATCCTTGGTTTATGCTTGCAAATGCTACTGCTTAGATGTAAATGTAAAATAACTTGGAAGGATATATTTAACCCTACAACCCTGAATTAGAGGTACTCCTGAGGTGGGACATTTCAGTGACTAAGGCTTTGTTATTTAAATGTCAACAATCTTTAAACAAATCATCTTGTTGTGGGCAATTCCCACATAGGTTTATCAACTTGTATTTTTTTTTGTGTCTGAAGCTTTAAACAAGTCTCATCTTAGAAAATCACATTGTAATCTTTGATAAAATCCAATGGAGAGGGAAAATAAAGCAAAACTAAGAGGCAAAGCAATACCCATGAACAATGTCAGTTCCAAGTTGTTATTTTATTGATATATTTTTAACCTTTTATTTAATGCTATGGGCTTTGATCCATTCCATTTACAAGCCACTTTTATCCAAAGCAACATACAATGAGATCACAGGGACAGTCCCCATGGAGCAATATAGGATTAAGTGCTTTGCTCTAGAATACATTAGCGGTGGCGTTCTCAGGTGGTATTTGAACTCATGACCTTTCGGTTACCAGGAAGCAGTCCTACCTACTAGGCCACCACGTTCACATAATATAGCTTATTTGGGTTCAATCGCTTGCCTCTTCTATTCAGTCACAATGTTTTTGTTTCTTTTTGCCCTTCTAGTAGGTGTATCCCAAAATAATTAAAGATTTTGAAAAATAATGTACTTAACATTGGCAAAAAATTATATAAGATATCAAATATTTAAACATGATAATGAAAAGGTAGGTGCTGCCATTGTAGAATTGTGAGATGAACCTATGAAATTGATATGGCAGATGTCTGTATATTTAATTTGAAATGACAATATTCACATAAAACACAGTACAATAAAACAGTAAAATAATATACTGAAGCCCCATGTTTCGGCCCAGTGCTGTATGTTTTCAGCCAAAAAACAGGTTTGTAATTTTTGTTAAACGTCTATGCAACGTCTTCCATTTTGCTTTTTGAATACAAAGCAAACAGTCTCAATTCCTACAGGATTTCTGTTCAGCAGCAGTGATGCTAACATATTTCAAGATAACGTCCAAAGCAATCATGTTGTAACAAAGCTTTCCCTTTCTTTTGGCCTGTTGTAGAGTATAAAAAGATTTATTGATCTAAGGAATTTTGCACTGGCACAAAGCAGTGTCATGGGAAAATATATAATGTAAATGCATTTCTGAAAGTTTTTTCATACTTTTTCAGTCAAGTGACTCAAACAATGCATACCAAAAGTTCCTGACATTTAATTGCTTGAACAATGTTCAAAGTGGTTTTCCTTCTTCTTGTTTTAAGTTTTTATGTTTTTTGGTATGGTTGACATACATTGATGGGAGTTTGTTGTTTAGTACTGCAACAACCTTCCTGGGATCATTAGTGAGGCTTTACAGAGGACTGACAATCCATTCAGATTTGAACAACTGTTCCCATAGCGGAAATGCCTCAACATTTGAAAATATTTCAATGGTCTTTAGGGGCTGTATTTGGCGTTATCTGGTAGAATATTTAGAATGAATATTTAAGGTATTTCAGATTTGAATGTAAGCCTTGCACAAATCCTTGTCCTAACCGTTTGCATAAAGGATGGTGCCAAAAGCATCCTCAGGGCAACCCAGTTGTTCTATTTCAAATCCTGAAATAGGCCTACAGAGCCACAACAACAGAAAGTGCTGCTTTCTAAATAATACTACCGACTACTGTAAATTTATGTTCTCAAAGAATGCCCTGACAACGACCTTACGACCACCTCAGCTTTGCCTGTGAATCATTGAAAAAACTACAACTAACACCATTATTATTCATAGATCATACACCCGCTGGTGTATGACTTAATTTTCTGTTGCTGTGGTTAGGATTTTTTGTTATTATTTGGGACAGGGTCACAGGTATAATAAGTCAGTTGAGGCAAGGTGGAGCTAAAATAAAATTATTAACCGTCATGTTGAAGTCCTGTCTTTTGAATATGTTTCTTGTTAAGACTGGTTTGCATAGTTGCTGAATATATTATCCAAGTTGTTTAAGGGAGTCTTGGGAATGTAGTATTACTTATTTAAAGGAATTTGACTTACAAAATACAGGCCACATTTTCTTTCTTTTTTTACTTCTACATATTGCCATTCTAAATTTAGTTGACTAAGATATATTCGCCATAACTTGTAATTATTGACAGCTACCATGAAATAATACAATAATGGCCAATAATTTACAGTTCCTCTCTGCCTCTCTGTAGTATGTAGATATGCAGAGTAAAATTGTTCAATTACTGTGCCACTGGTTCTTGTGGTTCCCAACACATAAATGTTAAATGCACCTCCCTGATCAGCTCTAGCTCCCAACCTTTTCGATCAATTGTCTGTCAGCAGGGAGAGTGCATGCCAATGGCCCTGGGTTTCGGGGGAATCATAATGAGATCACGCTAATAAAGAGTTATTGCTGGATATGACATTTCTACTGATTGGTATTGGGTTATCTCCCAAGTACATGGGATTCATGCACACACACACACACACACACACACACACACACCATGCCTCTTCCTCTCTTTCTCTGCCTCTCTTTTCTGTTTGTTTTCTCTTGCTTTCTCTTTTTAAAATATTGCACACATACAAGGACACACAAGACTGGCATTGAACAATAGCACGTGGTTGTTCTTTGTAAACAAGTCTCAAGTTTCATTGCTTTTTTGGCTGGGTTGTTACGCGGGGGGTTGCTACGCGTGGGGTGCTAAACGGTTCAGTAAAGTATCCTATGGATTTTATAGAGCGGATGGAGTGTTACTTTTGGCTGTTTGGCTTTAAAGCCATTAAGGTTCCTGCCTCTATTTTGCTGAATTGACCAAGCTTTGAAATGTCCAGACTTGTACATGTATCTTGTATCATCTGTGTCTACCGTATGAATACCTCAAATTGATGGCTCAATGATTTAACAGCTATCTGACAGTAATTTTAAGCAAATAAAGGATTATTTGTTCTGGATTGAGTTTATGTACATTTTATTAGGGTTATTTTTTGTATTTCCTTTTGAAATATAGTTTTTTGTTTTCTCAGGCCATAGATTTGTCACTCAGGGGGAACATGTGGAGATGACAGCCATCACCAAAGAACAGTCAGGATCGTATGAATGCATCGCCTCCAATGACATCTCAGCCCCTGATGTGAGAACAGTGCAAGTGACCGTCAACTGTAAGCGCTAACAGAAAAATAGAACACTGCACAGCATACTGTCATCAAAGATCAATTCCTAAAGCACAGTATGTTGCAAGAGATTGTTTTTTGTGTAACGTTTTTTGTGCAGAAATGTTTTTGCTATGCTATGTTTTTCACTCCATGCATTTAAAGCAGTGCAATGACAGCGGTTAGGGAGGAAAAATGGAATATCCATTTTTTGTATACCAAAAATATAACAATATTTTCTTGGTGTATTCAACAGACCCTCCGTTTATTTCAAAAGCAAGAAGTACGGGTACCCCTCTGGGACAAAAAGGGGTGCTTCAATGTGAGGCGTCAGCTGTCCCAAGAGCAAACTTTGAATGGTACAAAGAAGAGCGGAGGCAAGTGTTTTTAAAGCTGTTATTTTAAATGCACTTTAAACTTAACACCTATTGATTTCCTCACTATGAACTTGCAATTCAAATTGAATATGTTTCTCCAACTTATAGTCAAATTCCGCAGTAAAACGTCAAGTGTTTTTTTCCAACCAATATTAGTTGCAGTGTTGCTTTGACAACTACTTGGGAAGTAGAGTGGGATTTCTAACCACAAAGGAAGTAAAGCGGAAGGAATAAAATGACTACAAATAATTCCTACCCATAAATGAACCACCAAGGAAATTAGTCAGAGAGTAAAGGTTTAGTTGCACAGTGATTCAAAACTAACATTCAACAACCAGCAGTGTCTTGCTCAGAGTGAGTTGTGACATGGCATTAATGCTAGAGATAATGTTCTTTAGACTCAATTCATCTGTGCTTGCTTTTTATATACCTATGTCAGCCTTGTCATGGACATGTTTCAATATCTTTCATGCATCTTCAGGTATATTGAATACACCAACCAGAGATTGATGGACTTTCAATAACCTGGAAATGCTCCTCAGATATAAAGCTTACAGCCGTGTGATACAGTCATATGATATGACAGGAGATATTGGATATATGTCTATGCCGTAACCTTGACTACTTAGTACTCTTTCTACAGGGTGTCCAATGGACTAAATGGAGTCAAGATTGATAACCAAGGTAAACTTTCCATGCTGACATTTTTTAACGTATCAGAAGAGGACTATGGAAACTACACGTGCGTTGCCATGAACCCCATGGGAATAACCAATGCCAGCATAATCCTCTATGGTAAGACTTGAGAAGAAGTCATTCTTATGAGCCACACTCTCATTTTAACACGTTTTTGTGGAAGTGCAGTTGGTTGGTCAAACCATACAGGATAAAAGAATGTGTAAAAGTGAAAGTCACTAAGAAAGACAGATTCAAGTGCATTTGTGGTCACATTTAATTACTCTACTTCCCATAACCACCTGCAGGAAAATGTCTGAGCAGCCTTTTTGCAATGTCCAACTACATATTCCATTTCCTCACAGTTTTATTGAAATGCAACATCTGGGAAGGGGGGGGGGGGGGGTGCTACATACTTTTTCTTGACAAGGTATTATTTTGGTGATTATTGTCTAAAATGTTTGATTCTGTGATTTTTCATCAAATTGAAAATGTTTTTATCCATCCCATTTTTGACAGATGCCTCAACGTAAATAATATATGATGGAACACATGATTAGAGCCTGCTCCTGTAAAAGATTTTTCTGGCTGAAGCACACACAATACCTCCATTTTGATAAACAAAGAGTTGCAGTGAGTGGAACTGTAAATGTTCATATCTTCCCTACAGGTCCTGGCACCATGCATGATGTCAACAGGGCAGGTCTAATGTCCAACCTCTCCCTGAGCCTTCTGCTGACTGTTACCGTGTTTTACCTGCTAAAGTTTTGATGCAATCAGAGCCATCCTAAAGCATCTCTCAGCGTTGAACAACAACAGACTTTTAGCCCCACAAGAAGAATGGAGAACCAATGACATCGATGGTTTGCAATTTTTTTCTTTTTAGCTTCAGCTGATTAAACCGTCTTTGGGCAGCCAAGAGAAGTTGGATCAAATGAAGTGAACGAGACGACTCATGAGCTTAATATGATGGTTATGGTAGAACTACAAAATGTGTGTCTCTCCAACCTTTTTGTATGTAAAAAGGGAAAACAAAAATATTAATGTAATTGTCGATAGTTGAATTGTTTATTTGCCCAATATTGAGGTGTACATTCGGATTACTGGTGTGTCACGTCCTGTTCAATCTCTGTAAAATATCATTAAAAGCTTTTTTTTGTAAGAAAAACACAAAAAGGAAGAAAAAAAAATGCTATGTGATTGTTGAATTTTACTGTATTTTTTACAGTTGTATGCAACAGAGTAATATCGAACCACTGAATATAAACGATGCCAGTTTAAGTATTACAACTACTTTCATGGCAGTATCATTCAGCACATATTGTTCAATATGCAGATATGCAATATATTTCAAATTGTATGTATATTCAGAAATAAGACACTCTTCCACCCAGTGTAGACCTAGCCAACAGTATGAGGGTGCATAATAACATTGTTTGATATAGCTGATGCTTTTTCAAAAGACATTTTGAGGCCAGTCTGGCTCATGTGCACAATTTACTTACTCCAGAAACCAATCGTTGTTCTACTGATATGTGACGTTCTACTGCAACCCATTTCACTCTGGTGGTTATCTTAAAAAGATATTTTGAAGTTACAACAATTCATATTGGTTTTGTTTAAACCAATAAATTAAATGATAGTACTTACATGAACAGAATAAGTTGTTTACACACTATTTGTCAGTAATGTGGTAAAACTTTGAATGGTGAGCAGGTTTCTCGAAAACCTGATAAGTCTGCATTCCCTGTAAAGAAATGTAAGGGATAAAACATTGAACCCTGATAAATGGAAATGGTATTAAATTGATGTCAGTAAGCTTGATTATTTGTTTTAAGCCCCTATTAAAATGAAAGCTGATATTGGAGTGTTATGGAGGTGTATTTTTTGTAACAAATTTATAAAAGACCTAGTAGTCATAAGTTAAGCTATTAGCTTATTCTTTAGACGTTTAATGTAGGAATATTTACCATAGCAGTTCAAGATGATTTAAGGATCCCTTTAAGTCTGTATCATCAACCTAGGTTTAGAATGTATGTTCAATTTACCTGCACTCAATGGTCACAGTAAGTTTGCCAACCCTCTATTGCAACATACATTTAGCCTGCTGAACTGACTAGATCATTCCAGTTAGAATAATTTTTTATTGTATTGCCTAAAACCCTCACTTTATGGTTTTGTGACCATGGATCATGGCACAGGAGATAGTTAACATCCGACCCCCTGTATTTGAAAATGAAACGACACACATATTACAGTAACATCTAGTATTCCTGCAACCACTTGGTTGAACCAAAAACATGATGGATATTTGTCCCCTAGAATAGTCCCAATAGCATAAAGTACCCGGGGTGTTACGCCTGCCCTTTTCTTGGAAATGAGTAGGAACCATTCAATGTCACAGCTGTCAGAAGTGATCAGCCTTTGTGTTATCTGGCCACAACAGCACCAACACCTGCATGTGTTAAATCTTGGGTTCTTTCCAAAAAGACCATGTCATCAACCTGAAGTAGAACAAAGAAGGGGACAAAAACACACAGCAAGGACAACACCGGCTCTGTATCTACTAAAATCCTTTCCAGAGTCATACTGCCTAATATCTCTAAATGAAAGGTGACATGAGACATATGGTTAGCTGAACAACCATGCAAAAGGGTTCTAATGTGTTTTCACTTAATTTTAGGGACACCTTTGAGCTGTAGTTACTTCCTGGAGAAAAAAAAAAGTTTTGCCAGAAAAAAGCTAATTTAGCATATTTTAATGCTCACAGTAGTTTTCATTGTATGGATTTTGCCCCCAGGGTTAAAAGTACAATCCTTTGCAATGGTGTATCATATATTGTAGCTCTTGCAAATAAGACTGTTTGTGACATTTTAACTATAACACTATTGCTGAAAAAAAAACATGAAAAACATTTGCAGTCTTGACCACTTTTACACTGAGGGAAACTTATTATCAACATGCAACATTTATATTTTCTTTCAACTCTGAATAGACCTGGCTAGGTGCATTTTGTCATGGGGGCTGATGTTCTGCAGGATATGAGTAAAATACCTTCTTTGTGGTTATTATTTCTATTTGTTATATTTCATGAAAATCCTATTGCACTGTAGACTGGAACCTTGCTCTTTAGAAATGGCGTTTAAAACACTTGCCATTGAGACATGTTAATACCATGCATACACCTGCGCAATGCTTCTTTACAATAGAAAAAATGCATGCACTACTGGAGGGTTGAAATATAATAAGGGTAGGGTTGAATAATTTCTCATAATATTGGTATGCCACCCACCCAGACAATTGTGCAGCATCAGTTATAACATAAATATAAATGTCTGGTAATGGTTATGGGTTTAAGTCACATCTCAGTTGCAGACATCACATAAAGAATCTGTTACTAGCTCAGCCAACGGCCTCCAGTAATGCCATATTGCATTAAAAGCAAGGAGCTCTGAAACTTTCAAATAAAATATAATAGACAATATAAAATAAATTCAACAAATTACCCATATTTTACATCAAACCATTTGATATTCACCAGAGTGTTAACATTGTTGTAAAATGCTAAACAACAAAATGTGTTGGCCTTTGAAACCTTCATTGAATCTCCCAGTTTGCTGTTTCCAAAAACTAACAACTATATATATATATATATATATACACACAGTATATACAAATTTGGAGGCACACAATTTTGCAGAATGTATTGGCTTAACGTAAAGCAGTACGATGATGTCAAAAATTTGGCTAGTGGTGAGTGTGCTATTGAGATTTTCTATTGAGGGTTTTAATGTTCTGTTTTAATGGAATGGGGTCTTAGGGCTCCATGTATGCAATACAATGTACAACATGGAAGCTTTCTTTAGTGGTCTGATGTATTACATCAGTCAGAATCAGCGACTAAGCTTTGGGCTATGTTGTTTCAGTGAACAAGAGAAGGTGTATAATATGATGGACAAACGCTTTCCAGTGTAGCCTTTTGACATTTAGCTTTCTGTAGGTGAAATTATTATATTTATATTGTGTTTTGTTGCTTTTTATGGTTTATTACAGTAACATGTATCATAGTTTAATTTCTTTACATCTGGACTATCAATGAGACGTGAATGCCTTTGACAACGCAACATTTACTTAACAGCTCTGGCATTATTTGTGCATGTTGAATAAGTTGTATATTTTTGATTTAAAGATGATTAAGATATAGACGTAATCTGTTCAGTGAAATAAAATAATTTTCTACTAAATGTGTCTTATACCCCTGTACTATCTATATGCTTTTTTTTCTAAACCAAAATATGGCATATATTTTTTTCTTCTAAATCTAATATACTTAACTGTAGTTAACACAATACTCTCGTAATATGAAATATAGAAAAAAGAAGGCATAGGACTACGAAACTGGAGTGATCCACTATAGAAAAAAATTGTTAAATAGTTGAAGTTGAAGACCTTGGCCTTAAATCTTTTTTTCTATCATGGATAGCTGTAGTTTGCCTCTTTCTCTTAAGACAGTATTGGACCCCTTTGTACGTAATCTTCAGTTTCTTGGCAATCTATTGCATAACATAGCCTTCATTTCCAAGAACAACAAGAAACAGAAGTGTTTTTGTGAAAGCTGTTTGTTTCTAACCCAGAAAAAAACTTTAGAAATGCAACACTGTAGCTTGTAACCAAAGGTAAAGTAATTTACTGTCTAAAGTGTTTTAAATGCAGAACTGCACAAGAGGATAAATATATTAGAATCAGCAGTTTAAGAGGCAGATGACTTACAGGTTCTGAGTTGGCGGCATCTTTAAATAGTACACACCAAATACCAGTGTCATCTGCCATGGTAAGAAAGGCAGCTCAGGGATAACAGTTTTGCTCCAAATAATAGGCTCGGAATATTTGACAATAAATTATGTGTGCCAATTGCAGGCTATTATCAATTCAACCCCTCACATTTTTCTTCAGTCATTCATGTGAGGGTTTGTATTCAAATAAGGTTTGCAAATGTATCAACACAGCACATTTGGCCCAAAGGTTCACTTGTGTGCCATTAGATAAAGAATTGTACATGGGTTGCTAGCCAAGAAATGCGGACAGCTGTTTGAATGGAAATTGTTTCGGTTGATTTAGAATATACCAATAGCACAAAGGGTGATCATTCCCTGGACTCTCTCTTTTGTGCACAGACAGCACATTTGTTGGCCTCAAATAAAAGGAACGAGGGCGCAGATGAAGGTAAATGACAGTCACATCATTAATCATGTTTTCTCTCCAATGAGTTTCCCTGTTCAGGAATATTCAAAGCTGATGTTTTCTCTTGTTATTTTGAGTTTTGGGGCATTGTTTTCAACAAAAGCTTTCTAATAAATAAAATGTATCTAGTGATTGTGGCACGGCTAATTCCTTTTTTACTCTATAAATGTAGAAATAGTATTATTTCTTATACAATACTAGTTTCTAATTGTTTTAATGAATGCCTATTTTAGTATTCTTTTTTTCATAAGCGTATGTGGATAACTTAACTTACGGCTCTCAAGCGGGATTGGGCTACCATATTCTTTATCATCGTTTTATCATATCAGTAGATTTAGTTTAAACCTTCATCACAGAATGGTTTTACTTACTTCAAGTTTTTCAGTGCTAGAAAAACTATTTTATGGGTATCACTATTTCAACCATAAAACACTTTACAAACAAACTGAATGAAGCTAAATTAGAAGAGGAGCTAAATTACGTTGTATGTATAAATTGTGTATTTTCTGCATAGGCCATTTAAAGTAGCATCATAAGCAAAGGGACTGAGTGCCATCCGGATGGTGCCGAGCGACAGGACACAGACCTGTTGCCAGCGTTGAGGTGGAAGTGGGGGCTTGCTCATGGGTCTGTTCACATAGATAAACGAGAACAGTAGAGAGGCAAAGGGCAAGGGTAAGTCAAGACTGTGTTTTGGCTCTGATAGGTCAGAGCTGATTGGAGCAGGTGCCACCATTCAGGGTGATTAAGGATTTGCGCTCAGACTTTCTGGTAGAACTTACTACAATGTGTCCTTGCATCTACTGCAGTTGTGGGTGAAAATGCTTTCATAGGCAAGCTATTAATCATTTTAGCCCAACACTAGATAGAAAACTGCAAACCATGAGCAACCAGCAATTCTGAGACACATTACATAACAATTGAAGAGTATGTCTTGTCAGCGGTGATTATATCCTTGTACATCCTAGTAGAATTCTGCATCTTTTATCCCAGTTTGCATAATTAGTATTCCCTATATGAAAAATACATTTGCATCAAAGGACTCACACAAAGCCATTACCTGAACTGCAACATTTTTTTTATATTATGGGGTCTATAGAATTTAGACCATCAGTCAAGTTTCAGCAACATCCAACAAAATTCCATGTCTTCATTTGATCTAGTTAATTATGCCTACCCATGCTTGCTAATTATTATACCATTTAGTCATCCATCGTTGATTTGAAAATTAGCTGCACATTGAATAGACATGAATGCATGGGAATATGCTAAGAAAACATAGATAGCCTCCCAGTTAGAACACCTGTGGAATTAGAGGCTCACATTCATCTTGCATTGTTTCAGATATACGGTTCACCTAACTGCCTACAACATGACAAACGTTCTTCTTTTGTGTTTCAGGTATTTTCGAGTTAAGGACATTTTACGCATTTCACAAAAAAAAAAAACCTAGAGAAAGTGTGCATCTGAGAGTTGTTTTGCATACTCTTTTTTTTAGATGGCATACAGATATATTCTATGTTTACCCTAGATAATATTGTCTATTTAGCTGTAAACACACAACACCATGCTCCCGGCATGACTTTTTTCAGGAACACATTTTGGGCCAGACTGCTGTAATTTTTTTTAAAGTCTTTACTAAATATAAAAGAAGGTTTGCAAGATTCACAGTCAGGATTGCTTCTTGACATTTAGACAAGCAAGACTGTTTCAATACACACATACATACACAATACACATACACAAAAGCAAAACAAAAACATAAAAGCCTGCATAAATAAATTGTGTTCCCTAAAGCAAGATTCTGTAATAATGTGGAAGATGCTACATTCTGGATTTGTTTCAGCACATATACGTAGTTTTCCTTTGGTTTTGGTAAGAAGCACACAACTTCACTGTGATATATATTATTTATTATTTAAATATTTATCAGTCCAATCAAAATTGTTTACCAGTCATTAATATCAAATTTGAGAAGGTAAAGGATAAATAATCTAATCATAGCATGGCAATATCTCCATAATCATGGGCCACTCGGTTCATTTTGTTTGACCTTATTTAGCTTTTTCATGCAATACAACAACAAAACAAGTATTTACAGAATTTGCCTCTCCAAAGTCTGAAAAACTATTGCATAGCCAACGGCTATTGAAGGCTGCCAGCTGTGCTGACTGTTGAATGAGAATCGAAGGGAAACTGTCTGCATTGATCTTGAGTGGCTAACAGCATGAAAGCTCCCCTTCATTATCAGTAAACATGGCTTCAGACATGCCTTCACACCTGTCACGACCATTGTGTATAGGACAAACTGGGTTCAAATGTGCATAAGGTTTTTGTTTTATTTCCACATACTTAGAAATAAAGAGAATACTTTACGATCTTTTAAGGCAACTTATTGAGAGGAATTATTTTCTAATGGATGATCTACTCCCTCATTATTCCAAAGAGCAGATGTTTGCATGAATTAAATATCTGCATAGGTTTTCCTGAACCAGGCAATAAACTGCACACATACCTGGTATATGGGTACACAACACATAGACATTTGAGCATGATTTTAATGCTGAAGACTAATAATAATAATACATTGGATTTTGTTTTTAGCGCTTTTCTCAGGACTCAAAGAATTTTACAAATTGGTCGCCAATTAAGTCCACACAACAAACGGACAGACAGCTATCACACACAACAATCAGCCTGGATGATACCACGCCAGCCAATTTGCGCCAAACTTGCTCACCCAACATATCACAACAGACTTTTGCACACAGATCAGACACACACACAGACAGACAGACGGACTCCAGTTCTTGATGGTTCATCATTGATAAATGAGAAGCCTTGAAATGCACAAAATTTCTACTCAAAACAATGAGTGGTGTCCTTTGAGGCACATCAGTTAGTAGTTTTTGGCGCTGTGGTGTACAAAGAACAATTATCTGGACATAATGTCAGGGCTTCTGAGGGCTAGAGAAATCAATGGGGGCCAGTGGTCACGCAGACAGTTGCCACACTTGACTACTTTACTGACTCTGATCTGAAACAGTCTGAAAAACTGTCAAAGGAAAAATAAAGGAAAGGGACTAAGAGATGTATTCATACAGCGATAAACATGCACAACACAATATTAGATACAATATTTTATTATTGTCAGTCTTAAATATGAACACACTAACTCCATAAAGAAAATACATATGAACAAATCCTTTACATTACAGGGAGTCAAATAGAATGTCATTTACCCATCATTTTAGAGTAATCAAGGATCAAGACAAAATTGCAGATTTTCGTCTTACTGCACTACATGTAGGCAGAGGGTAGAAACATATGCCAATAAGCTCTTTAAAGGTTGTTATTGTTGGACTGTGTTTTTCCTTACATTTACATTTTTTCATACATAAATTGCATCAATCAGCATTTGCCAACAGCAGATGTTTCCTATGTTGTGCATTTATCTAAGAAACAGAATTCATTTTGCAATGCTTTTTGTGGTTTACTAGAGTTCTATTTCAGTGTGCCACCAAATTCTCAATTAGAACTTTTTTTTGGCCATTGTCAGAGACAAAAAGCTGAACATTAGACTTTTCCATGAATCCACATAGACTTGACTCTGTTAGTTGAAACAATATCATACTTAACCAGCCACTCATTCTTTGTCTATTTTTTAAGACAATATCATTCAATAACTCTTGTCAAAATCAAACGCATATCAAACAAGTGTCCCACAACATCAAATTCAGAACTTGACTACAGGGTATAGGTACAACCAAGCTTAACCAAAATAATTATAATGCATATTGTGATAAACAAACCCTCAAAAAGCTTCGTAGAAGCACTCACTGTTGCTTTGTGTGCATAAATGTCTTGAAAACCATTTTTTTTCATTATTTTTTACTTTTAATAAATCTATCCTTAGCGTTTGCCGTCAGCTTGATAAAGTCAGTGTTTTGCCTTTAACTCGTAGAAGGAATGTGGCGAGGGGCAGATGATTTTTTGTTGAACAGGTCACATGATCAAAAAACGCATGCGTTCCCATCCCCTACTGAAAAAGGTATAGAACTAAACCCCTGCTTGTAGATCGAGTTACTAGAGCAATACCCCCTATAAGAGGTCAAGGATGAATGATAACAACACATATGCAGTGCTGTAGCCAACATTTATAAGTTATTTTGGTACCATCACAGTGGTATTTAATTTTGTCTATTTGGAGAGGTAACAACACAACAATTCAGTCCATATCAAAATCAAATTAACACATTGTTTTTAATTGAAATGTTTCTTCAAATAAAATATTTTGCTGACAGCACCATGGGTACACGTCCCTTTTAATTAGATCGAAGTCACAGTTGGTGACTGGGATAAGTGCGTTGGTTTCAAACACCTATACCTCTACCAAAGCAAAGCATTGCATGGTAACTAATCTGCAACAATGGGCAGATCATGAAGTCCATCTGTGCTGTGTTATGTGTTTCTTACATTAGAGGCAACGCAAGCTATACAATTATTACCATATGGATCATTAGATGACAACATTCTGCAGTCTGCAGTCATATAAGAAATATACACCGTAACGCAAAAACGTGAACCGTTTGGACTGCGGGGCCCCACCCCCGCCTTGCGGGGGCTGCGGGGGTATACTTTACGGCCCTGACTTCTGGAGAACGTCTATGTTGTAGACTAGCAATGACTCAAAAATGTCATACAATGAAAAACACGCATTACCAGGTGTGCATTCAAGACCAGTGTTGTCTTTAAAAAAAAAAAGTACAAAATAAATTAAGAGCTGTGCATTTCAGCTGTTGCATGATTTACCTTCATGCTGGCTTTTTAAACAATGAAAAATAAGTATCTACTGTGTCGTTCTACAGCTTGTGTTTAAACGTTATATTTTTGCTTAGGGAATATAGGTTCCTCAGTGGACCACAAATACATTCGAAACTCATTAATGGTCCAGAATGAACATACTGTAGCCGCTTTTGGATTTAAATAGTTATATATTATTATTCCAATCGGTATATAATTTTAAAATCTTGTGTGGCATTGGTATACTACTAAATATATTGTGCTAGTTACACATTTGGGGATTCAGTTGTGTTATTCTTTTACTAGTCAAAAAATAAAAGTCTCAACGATGTACAAATGCTCTGTGATACAGTATGACTGTAACTACAGATAAATCTTTGGGTTCTTGGACTCTTAATGGGTTGCACTTTAAGTGTATGGTTACATGGCGGCCTCTAATCCACCACTACTATAATACAACATGTCAGAAACACTCCCTTAGTGTGTAAATTAAATAAAAATAAAAACTGCTTGTACTTCAACCTGCACACCTGCTGCAATGACATTAATACCTTTGTATAACATTATTTAAGTAAGACGTCCACACACAAAAAGACCTATGTAATTCCAAATCTTTAACTTGTTATGTATTCTTCCAACAATTGTCTTTTCTGTAGTGTGACGGTGTCTTGCCTAAATAATTACAATTTCAACATGGTTTCCCTTTTTAAAATAATGGATTAAACAACAGGAAATAATATATTAGCATATCACAATATTAAAATATCACAATTTGTATTTGATGTCAACAACACTTTCCCTTGTATCCATAATGAAATGATCATCCATTGAAAACAGGAAAATAAAAAGCATGAAGCCTTAGTTTGATCTCAGTCATTCTGCTTCACTGTGTATATTTGAATGATTTGACTCAAGTGCCACAGCAAATGTTATCAGTGGTGCTGAGATGAATAAATTAATTAAAATAAAAGACAATTAAAGAGACAAATCAATTCTTAAAACAAAGTCAAATAGCATTTAAGATCACTTTCTTAAACCAAATATAAACCACTGAAAGAAATAAATCTGAGACCAAAGAACCCCATTTAAGAAATCATACTGCACCATAATTTAGGAAAAACAGATCAAAAAAAGCAATCATAATGTTATGTTCTTAATGTCTAATAACAAATAATCCTTTCTGTTACATACATTTTAGTAATCAACATGTAGCTGGATACCCTATGCACTCTGTGCATCAGTTTGTGGTATCAGATGAGGGAAAACACACAAAAAAACTTTAATTTGATCTGCAGAAATCCACTCTACTTCAAAACCTGAGCAGAAATGGAAGAAAGATAGCGAAGAGTAGACAGGTGTGTACTTGCATTCCCAGCGCTGCATTGTTGCCATCTTGCACTGCTCTCGGCCCTATCAAAATTAGAAGGAGAAACCATTTAATAATATGTCCACAAACTTTGCGTTTTCTTGCATGCTTATTTTCAGTTCTGGGATTAAAATGTCAAAGTAATGAGGTACAGAGCATGACTTGGCTTGCTGAGTAATAATGCATAACAACTTCTATTTTATGTTGTATGTACGCATGTTTCAGAGGCTATTTCTTTAATTACCAATGGGGTCAGTAAAAGACATGTTGACCCTTCTACACAGCATTCAAATAACATTATATACAATGTTTAAAAGAGAGAGTAAATGTTTTTTAGTGGTTTAAAGTTTGGTGCTACTTTAAAATATATCTAAAATATAGCTTGCTGCTTCTTTAAAAAATATATATATGCACACACACGTTTTAATCTTTAAAATTAAGTATTTTGTAAAGCTTATTGACTTTTAGAAAACAAAATTCAGCACGTTTGATAATAAATAATTATCAAGATAATTCCTCATTTCCAACAGGGCTTTGCATTGGACATTTACATTTTTAAGATGCTTATAACAGTGTGATTTATGCAGCGTTGAAGTTGATCAAGCCAACTAGCCTTTAACATTTAGTCTTGGTTACGAATAGACTACATCCAAAATCCTCAATGTCAAGTCCTTGTTGCATTGTGTCGGATCTCCTGATCAGATATTGAAATATGCTATAAGCAATCCGCTATATCATAGAACACGGCCATATCCAGTCGATAGTTTGAATAACATCATTCATCTTCGGAATATTTTGTTGGGCTCCAGAGTTTGTCCTATTTGCATAACTGCAACATCTGCTACTTGCTCTCTACACCCCATTGACTTTAGCCCCTATAATCATCTAACACCATGATGAACCGTTTACTAGCCAAGTACCAGGTCAACCTTAATTGTAGGTCTGTGTAAACATGCTAATCAATGCTGGAAACTAAGATGGGCAATAACCACACCAAAAGAATGCCAGATGACAAGGCTATGCCTAGTTTCCTGTGAAAGAAATCAACTCCAAGTTTTATCAGTGAGCAACATATTTGGAGGACAACAAGCTCTCGGTGAAGTTTACCTGCACATTGGGCAATAGAGAGAGATGTAAACCAAACCAATATAAAAAGACTTGTTAATATTAAAAACTATTAATACATGTTTAGTCTTGTAGTGCCTAGAATCACATAATATTGTGCAGTGATAATCTTTATTGATTTATTGATGATTTGTTGGCACCATTTTCAAATATACAAAGTTGAGACATTAAATTAAAGTGTTGATCGAGGATTATATATTTATACATTGTATGTAAACATTGAATGTCTATGCATATGTATAAAATACGATGTATATTGAATTAAGACCTATTGTAAGACACATTATATAAAGTATTTATAAATAAGTAGTTATTCACACTTTATCTCTAATGTTTTAAGGTAATGTAACTTAATACATTTTCAACATTACTCTGACTGTTTAAAGAGCATGACTGTTCCATAGACTTTGTGAAATTAAAATATTGAATTCAGACTTTTAAACTGGTATGTCTGCTGAATAACTAAATGCAGTTATTGAGAAGAAAATTACATTGCATGCCCTTTTAAAGGGTTGTATAGTTCATAAGGTCTTTCCAAAGCTTTCAAAATAAATATTACTCCCCATGGGCATTGAAGAGTCGATTGAGGTTTTAACTTTGAAGCATGTAACACAATGACTTCTAATTTCCCTTGGATTTCCTTTGCGTTCAGCATCCTTTCTATTGGGACATCTATCCAATTATGCTACCGCAGCAGATTATTCATAATCCTGCATTGACTAATTACAATAATAGCAATTTCCTACAATCAAAATCAAAGCAATTAATGCATTTGAAATGGAACTGGTTTTACTTGCATGGAGTTCAGAATTCCCCACAACAAGCAGACATATAATACAAGAAGTCTGCATAAATCCACCGTGATTGCACCAGACAGACTTTATCTAAAAGTGATACCAGAGTACAACAATATCATTATTACATGCTCATTTCAGAAAAGGAGCAGAATGTGTCAAAAGCCTAATTCTCACAACCTCTAGCAAAAGAAACATGTAAAATGTTTTTGGGAGGAAAGGCTAATTGATTTCTCATAGTGTACACAACTATAATAACAGCAACAACTTTACTGCAGCTGTATTTTTCCATGTTGACAAACACTGATAAAAAACCTGGTCAGCTGACTATTGTATATCAAACCAAACCTGTTAACATATTTACCCCTTTAAGCAGGGTTTAATGCTAGGGATTTAGGAAAAGTTGAACACTAAGTTTATTGTTGTTAAATGTATAATTTAATTTTAAAAGTTCAGAGCGCATTGTGACTTTGAGCAAACCACACCAGCACACCCGCTCCAGTATCAACCATATAACAATGCTGCCCCTAATATATTGTCTAACTGGTTTCAAAGGTTTATGTTTGACTATTATTATTACTGCAACACAACAAACTACATATAACACAACACAAATACTTACATAAGAGTTGATCATGCAATCACAATCAAGCCATGCCAGACAGAAAGATGGTTAGGTTTGCATAAAAAGAAGGATAAATGGTTAGAAAACATCCTATTGCTTTATTGCCCATTTTCGCAACTCTGGTAATGCTTTTAAAAATATCTATTTTTTTCTTTTTCTATCTCTCCCCCCTTTTGCTTCCTCTAAGAGGTTGCTTCTCTGAGAGTTTCCTTTCATGAGAGGCAGGGAACCAAATGGTCCTGTCTATCAGTTACAAATTATATGACCCCAGGACTGCATTTGATGTTTGTTTACACAAGGCAGTAAGATTTGGATCAATTTCTCAGTTTGTGAAAATGGCAATGATTATTCTGCATTAGCATGCTGTTACACTCTTTGAAGAGGCAATAGTTGAAAAGCATGCTTGTGTTGAATACTAACCTTGCAATAGTGTAGAGCTAGTGGGTTCAATTACCTCTACAACAGAGGGACAAACCCAACAGAGCAAAATATAGAAACAAAAAGCAAATCATTGATGACACTGGCAGAAACCACTGAAGGTAAGCTGATGAATTATTCTTGGTTTTCTGGATGTGGTGTTAAGAATAAGTGTTACATTTAATTTCCTTAAAGCTTAAATTATGCATCAGGTACACGGTTAAATATCAAATCTGTCAATATTCCTGCACTTGAACCATTACATTTTCACATACTCTTATATTATATTCCTAATGTAATTCCAAAGAGTTAAACGTACTTAAACAAGGATGCATGAACTCACCATACAGCAGATAGCTTGTGTTTGAGGTTCCCAGTTTGTTGTTAGCGATACATGTGTAGTTTCCATAATCCCCCTCAGAAACGTTGAAAAAAGTCAGCTTTGAAAGTGATCCGATATTCTCTATATCCATGTCCTCATCGCCATTGAAGATCCTTAAAAAGGAATGACATATTACCATAAGCATTTTTCCCATTTCTCATTTCCCAGTTTGTATATATTTTTGACATGTTTGACACAACTTTTCCACCATCATAACGTCATCTTCCTTAACCAGATCATAAACAGAAAGATTGCAACCAGATCATTATTCATGAAGTATATGCCTTACCTTCTGTCATCTCTGTACCATTCAAAGTCTGCCTCGGGTACTGCATCGGCCTCACACTCCAGAACTCCTCTTTGGCCCAGAGTCACACCAACATCTCGGCCTTCAGACACACTTGGGGCATCTAGATATGCCAATAGACAAGAGAGCACAGACATCAGGAAAAGAGGGCAAAGGAGGTCAGAGTATTATGAGGATGGTCAACAAGTTTGACAGAACAAGAATTTCGTCATCTAAACATTTTTTCAAACTTTGTGATTTTACCTCCATGATTTGCAATTATGAAACAGTACAATTTAATCGTACCGCAAGCATATAATGAACCACACATATTCAAACCGTGTCTCTAAGACATTTCTATATATTAAAGCAACAAGGAACTCACAATTGATCGTAATATCCACTGTCTGGGAGTCGGTGGATATTTCGTTGACAGCAGTGCATTCATATGTCCCTGCTCTGTGTCTGGAAATGAATTGGAGGTCCAAGACCTCGTCTTCCGAAGCCAAGTCCCCTGCAGGGAACATCAAGAGATGCACAGAGGGAACCAATCATCATTCTAATTGAAATCAACAGACATTCTCAAACTAAAGCAGCACCATTATTTGAAATGGACTGACCAGGTTTAAAGACACGGGGATGAAGGATGTGATCACAAAGGTACAGTATGCCTTGTCTGACAAATACAAAAACAAGCTTTATAAAATGGCACTCCTGAATAGTTTATATTTTTTACAACTGGTGACTGTGAATACCTCATTTTGTGATGTGATCAATTTGAGGGGGTAAGGTTTTTACTGTGGTAATTTGGTTTATTTTTGATACACTAATGCCCTTAGAATTCCCTAATTAATTATACATCTGCATCTAGAAACCAGGAACACGCTTGTTTTAGGAAACCAACCAAGAACAAAAAGGTTAAGTCAAAATCAATTTTAATCGCTGAACCTTTGCAATGTCATAGCAGCATCCTTCAAGCAGGAGGAAGGTAACAGTTTAATTCTTTGTAAGATATTCAGATCAATGTCTTAACGATCTGACCGGTGGAAACATTCAGGTTATAGGTAAACCACAAGTAACAAAATGACAATAAACCTTTAACAAAATCGATGTAAAGACCTAAAGTTTTGCAGTATGAGTCTTTTGAAAAAGTATTAAAAGCATACCTGATTTAATCTCTTGGATGGTGTACATGTATGCATTCAGCTGTGTGGGGCTCTGTGTATTCTGACTTTATCTTACAAAATAATGTATGATCACACAGTCTCTTTTTTTGTAACAGTATTTTAGCCTAGTTTTTGCATCTATATTTGTAAAGCATTTTATAAACTTGTCAAGAAATGTTTTATAGAAATGTAGGCATTCTTATCATGATTATTAGTCATTGGCAGCCAATCTGTCTGGCCGCTCAAGTCCTCAAAGGCAATTTACTTTATGTTCTTTTGTTGATTTGATATAATGACCAACATGTTGAAAACGGTGTGTGGTTGATTAATGCATTGTACCTTGCTTACCAAATCAATAACGTAAGGATTAACTAACAACATTCATGAAACAATCATTCTCAATAACTGCAAAGCTCTGAGTTCCTCATTCGGCTCATACCAAGAGCTGCCATAGTTTACAAGAACAGAAAGAGATGAAGGATGAATAGATAGATAGTTGAGAAGGGTTGGAACAGGGTGGGAGGGTGGTCAAACAGACAAACTGACAAACTATCAAACAATATACTGAGAATTCAAATTTGAAAATGCATACGTCATAGACATATATTTGTTTCAATATGGGCTAAATAAAAAAGCACATCCATTTACACATACTACATACAAAGACTAATACAGTGATACGTTTAGGAGAAATCTATCACATTAATATCTCTTTTGTATGCAGATCCTTCAGCCATGGCCATCTAAATTTTGCTCTAGGGATTTCTCTCTGCTGTGATTATTGTCGAGATGTGTCTAGAAGTTGCTTGGAGATTTCAAAATCATGATTCAGAGAGGTACACACCTTTGTACTACATAAACTGTAAACCATTTACTGTTTGTGTCCTACCTAAAACCAAGCAATGACGTTCAAGGTAGTCTCCATAAACCACCCCAGTCAAATTGTGTTGATGCATAGATCTAAGCAAGGATATAAAACAAAAGAAAAACACTATGAAAGCTTTGATGTTCCTGGAAGGGCAGTGGGCTCTGGCATTGTCGAAAGGAACACGTTTGGAATCACTAGGCTTATTTTTAGAGCTAGCTGTCCAGTGAAGCTCAGTGTGCTGACATGAAGGACCTTGGTTACAGAGTCAAGCAGAAACCCAATGGCCATGAACAGAGCTTCAAATGTCCCCTGCAGAGATGGGATGGCGTGGTGGACAGACAGCTATCTCTGTGGTACTACTGTGCATCAAGCAGGCTTTTATGTAATGAGTGGCTAGATAGAATACAATTACACCAGGTTTGGTTTTTTTGGTTTTTTATCGGGAGATTATATAACTAACTTCAGCTAAAGGTATATTCCACCAACTGAGTATGCATCATAAAATGTCATTTTACCAACACATTTGCTTGACAAACATTTAAACTCAGTTTAATAAAGTTGGCAAGTATATTGGAGTCTAAGTGACAAGTACATCTCCTTCCAGTCCCTTAGTTAAACATATAAAACAGATGATTGCTCTTGTCCTAATTCCAGTGTCTTTTACAATGCAGTGTGGGCTGGCTAAATTGCAAATGGAGTTCGCAGGACACATAGAAGGGATGCCTATGAATGCTGTCATCCTGGCAGCAAAAACATCCAATATTCAAATAAAAATGTCCTCCAATCTTTGTAGCTGCCTATTTCACTTTGTTAATATTTCCTCACATACCAACAAACTTGAATATAGCCTCTGAGCGTGCTGTCTGTTCCCAATGGTCTAACATTCTTGCTTATTAGCACTCTCGTCTTTGTAGCCCTGTCAGATCAAGTCTACCAGTAAAAAAAAAGAGAAACAAAAAATATGTATATACGCTTTTTTTTTAAAGAATGTTCCCAGTTTGATGTATGCTTTGGGGAGACAGTTAATCTTTCTTGTGCAGCACTTAACGTCAAGTACAAAGGACATGTTTGACTTCCATTTCTTCCCCAGGTGTTGTGGCTGACAGTAATAAAATGCACAAGTATTCACTTTGGTGGGTTTCGGAGCGACACCGACTCGCACCTGGGAGGGGTCTCTTAATGAGAGCAGTCGTCCTGGTGCTGGAACTACCTGATGAGGAGTGTCAGGAGAACTCCGCAGAGTACACAGGTGCTTTGCAAATGTGCCCTGTCTCTGACTCCTGTACACTCTTGACTGTCTCAGCATCTGTCAGATATCATCTAATCATGTATCTGAAAAGCTCACATTGCAGGTGTTGGGTGCACCATATCATAATACAACAGTCCCTATCTGCACACTCGGATCTCTTTAAGTAGTACCATCCGTCACCCGCGTAAGAGCCTTAACTTTTCAGCTAAACGTAAGAAGAGAGCTAAGAAGAGAGGGGAGGTTAAACACAAGTTTATTGCTGTAAATAACTACAGCAATAGTCGGGCAAACATTTTGACACTGTGACACAGTGTTTAAGTGAAATGGATGTAGCTGGCCACTTTATGGCTATCATTACCAGGCTTGTGTTGGGAAAATTGTCATCACTATCACATAGGGGGCCAGTTCTTTTCCCTGCATGAGGCGACAGCTTCTCTATCGTCCTGCTCATCATTGCAAGACCAGTGTACCAGTCTCTCACTGTGCAGGTAAAGCCAGCAAAAAAACATCTGAGGGTGTAACCACACATTCCATTTCCTCTGTGGATGAAATGGGAGAGCTCTGGGCAAATGCTGGCTTAGCCCAGGGAGAACCTTTGCAAGGATCTTACAAAGATCCTTACAAAATACAATAACAAATTAAAAAGTTAACCGTTTAATTTTTTGTTTCATGTTCAACTTAAAACATGCTTACAAATCCGCATAAAACTACCTTTTCCTCTGAATCGGTGGGGATCTGTAAACGGGAGGACTGCTGGTTACAGCGTCTGACCAAGATGTCCGTGAGATAACACAGCCTCCTGCACGGCTTCCTTAGCCCTCATCATCACAGAGGCATACCGGGAGTGATGGAGGACACTCGGGAGACCACACAGGGTAAAGACGGCAGGTAAGAGAGATGGGTGGGGGGAGAGAGAGCAGGAGAGGAGCAGGCAGGAGGCCCCGTACCCTGCACGCGTCTTTGAAACCCTGGGAGTGCGCCAATCGTGCCTTAGGCAAACGCCAATGTTGAGAGCCAGAGAGCGGGAAAGGAGGAAAGAGAGTGAGAGCATGCAGGGTGGTAAGAAGGAGAGAAATAGATGAATGTGGGGTGATATGGTATGTAGGTATACAGCAGGTGCAGTGAGAACAGACAGAGAAGGCAGTGGGCGTATAAATCCATACCGTGGCTTCTTTCAGTGTCAACCCACATAGACCACCCTCAGAATCACAGTCCTTGAGGCAGACATTGGTGCGCTGTGGCTGCATGGAAAATTACACTGAGTGTTTACCTAGCTGATTACTGAGAAACAGTCAAAGGGGAGAGACACTGTAGCTGGATGTGGTTTTAAGTAACTGACAGAAAACCTGTTGCTTCACAGTGAACATACACCGCTGCACCACTGAGGGGGACTGCCGGAAGGGACAAATATGCAGATAGTAATTTTGACGCTTATTATCAGCCATATTGAATTTTATAGTCTGCCAATTCTGCTTTGATGTATCATCCTCTTTGATGGAAACAAACATAAAAGGCATAAAACCCTTCATTTACTGTAGCTTGGGGTTCTTTCCCCCCAATGTACTAACGCAGTCTTTCTTCTATTGAAGTGGGTGTCAGCGGAGAGAATATGTTGTGACAGACTTACTGTGATTCAACGTATCAATAGCTGCACATCTTTAGCCGGAGCTCACAATGGGATATGAAAACCCCATCTGTCACTAAACGCAGGCAAGGGCATGCATCTCCACAGTCTCAGCATCATCATGGGTGATAGTAATGGCACTTGAGGAAAGCACTCGGCAAATCCCAGGCAAACATGTTTAGGAGTAATTAACGTGCGCAGCAATTCCCGAAATGTGTTGGTGCTTACTAGTATCCATAAAATGCATTGATTAAAGAAACATTTGCACCGTTAAAGTGCAATGGACTTGGCATACACTGTAGCTGAAGGGGTGACATTTGATTTCCTACAGATAAAGTAAACATGCAATAAGTTGTGTCATAAGTTATCTATTACAATTAGAAACAATTTGTGCAAAACAGCATTGTCTTGTGCTGTATAGTGTAATATAGACCTATAATTATAGCATGGTTATCAAGCTGCAGGAACAAGCCTAAATGTGGAGGTTTATATTATACCCTCTACTAATCAATTCATATCATCTCAAATTAAAAAAAAACAACTTCTCTGAATGCTTTTCTTGTCAAAACCGTATGCATTGGTGCAAACGTAAACAAATGGATATTTCCAATTTGGCCGTGTCCATTCCAATTTTAGCATTGTATTGCCCCATATCCTGAGTTCCATCATACTTTTACTCGTTTTGGCTGCCTTAATGTGACAGGACCTATGCTGGTGGCCTGGGTCTGACAAACATTGCAGTCAGGTAGTGTGGTCTCTGGGAGATACCGGGGATCTCTTCAGATCCGCCAGAAGCCCCTAAAGCCATCTATCTATCATGGTGTGGGGCCTTCCAGTCGGCTGCTGAGCTGGGTCATGACTGCACGAGAGCACAGGCAGGAGCTGGAATCATCAATCCTACCCCACCCCCTGACAGACACACACTCCCACTCCCACTCACACCAGCACACACAGTCCAACACGAACACCTTTTGATTGATATTTTTTTACCTTTTTTTTTTTATTTTTTTTATTTCTGCCACCCTGAAATGCTTGTAATAACTGGGCCCACACTAAATGGCCCCAAGCAAACGGATGGTGAGGTGGAACTGGAGCTGGTAGAGGTAGATTGAAAGTTGTGCTGCAATGACTTGGGTTTTCTCTGCTTGGTTGTGTTTTGCTGTGAGGGTCAGGGTAAGCTGAGTTTACTCTGATGGAATATTGTGGGCCAGTCAGTATTATCACCCCTCCATCTTTCCATCTGTCAAATAATGTGGGGCAAAGGCATCTCCCACTGACCAAAACACATAGTACTATTGAGGATATGGTGCAATGCTGCCCTATGGAATCTTTCAACAATAAGTATCTCGAGTTAAACACTTCAATCCACCACTGAGTGCAAGCAACTGAATAAACATGACTAGCTTCAAAATAATTGATCCTAGTGATACAATGTATTGAAGGGGAGAGACCATGGTATCCAGCATCTTCATTGTCTCTCTTAGTTTGGTGATGTGCCATGAAACTCCCTTTATTAAATCAATGATAAACAAAATAATGGCATGTGAAATTAGGTCAATCAAGTTCATACATAGGGCTGTCCAACCACGACCATGAATTTTTTTTTGTCAGTTTCAGGTTAAGCTAAGGACAAATAATCACGGTAAATCGCAAATACATATGTACATTTGTACAAATGTAAAAAGCATCATATTGTATACAAAACCCATTCCAGCATTGAGTGTAACAGAGGTTTTAAGCTTTTAGAAGATGGAGCAATATGAGTAAGCAACCAACTACAGATCTACTGCTGGTCAATATGTCTTTGAGGACCTCATTCAGCCTGGCCATTACTCAAGCTTGTTATGCAAAATCATTACAGGGTAATCTTTACATGTGACAGGCCTACTTGATTCAATGCTCAAATCAATTGGCCTATGGACATTAGGATATCAGTGGAATTGAATGAGCAATGTATTAAAGGGACATGACACACTAGTGGTTCTGTTTTTAAAATAATTAAAAGACAAGTGCTAATGAATGCTTATACTTGTGTGAATATGCTAGCTGAAAAGTGTCCAGCTGCAATGGTTGAAGACTAAATTGACATTGAATAGGTTATACCCGACTCTCAATATTATTGTGCATTCCTTTTCTGTTAATGTTTTCTCTGTTCTGTTCATGTCCACTGTTCATATCATACTTGGTCCTTAGGTCTGAAAATTATTATTCCAGCAGTTAATAGGAAGCTTCAGTAATTCTTTTACAATGTTCTGAAATTAAGGTTATTGTTAGCTTATAAGTGCTTGTGGCACATTGACTCTGAAATAATAATAAAAAAAACAAGGCAAGTCGACTGTTTGCCCTTTCTGCCTGATTGTACGTTATGCATGTACTAATTCTTACAGATCTTTTATCTTTTGCATTTGTATTTAGGAGCAGGCCTAAAATAAATCAATGAATTACAGTTAAAGAGTTGCTGTTGTCAGAAAGCCGCACACACACACACACACACACACACGCCCCCAAACTCACCACACTGAGTCATCACACCACCTATAGCATAATTATATGCTTCCCTTTAGTCACAGTAAATACAAATACTTATTTTTTTAGTTCCAAAACTGTTGGCCAGGTGAAACGGTTGTGTTACTGTCTGAAGAAAAACTCAGCTATCATTTCATCTGCCTCTGAAAGACAAATTATCACTCCCTCTTCTTTTTCTTCGCCTGGTAATTATGATGGATGGTACCTATAGGAGCATACGCTTAGCAAATGAGAGCATATTCTATGAAAAACTTAATAGACCTTCTTTTCTAATATCAAATTAGAAAGCTGACTCAGTGGAGAACACGGTCGACAGATGCAGCTAATAACATTTCACAGTGGCTCATGATACTATTGGAATGGGAATTATTAAAGCACAAGTTTGTTTTGCAATAACACACCCTCGGCTGCTTTCATAGGCCAGTGATTGGCCTGTTCAAGGGAATAACAGCATAAGCAGCTTTTCCTAATTAGAGAGAATGTTATCTTCTTATCTTCTCAGCTAGAACGCTAAACACCAACATGGAAAGGGAAAACAGGCTTTAACTTCTAGTTGTGGCCCTATTCAATCAGCTCAATCATTTATTTTCTATTATGGACATATGCAAAACCCACACCTAAATTCAACATTTGATACAAGTTCACAAACTGTCCGTTTAGGTACTTTGTAATTGTAATATGCATATTTTTTGTCCTCAATAAACGTACTTACGCTTATGTATATTGGACAGATACGTGTTAATGTACGCATTGACAGACAATGGATTATCATCTTCCCTTCTGTTGTGTCTCAGAACAGACTGAGAGATTCAGATTCTGTTCTGAAATTAGTTACATTATGACTTTGGTATGCGTGTAAAAACCCATATGCACTTCATTATACACAATACCAGTCTTTAAATACAACACATTTAATTTACTAGAAACAATAGTGAAGGAAAAGAACTATGCAAACAAGCGCAAATATGCTGCTGCAAAAAGCTGGATAGGAAAGCTCTCTCGCTGCAAAATGTATGATGTGCATCAGAGTTTAATGTATACCTCCAGTCAGTGCAGCAAAGCTATAAGCTTAAATGACTGGGTCTAATTGACAGGAGCAGATTCTAAAGGAAGGCACTTTTCAGACACAAAAATGCTTGTTTCCCACTTCTTTGTAGATGTTAAGTGAGCAGTGGAACAAAAGTGGTGATTGCTTAATTGCATGACCATTCCCGAAAGTCTTTGGGGCATTGATTCTTGGAGGCTACTGGCACTGCGGACGACAGTTATTCTTTTCAGTAAAGGCTTTACAATTATGGGTTCCCCATCAACGCGGCAGTCAAACTAAGCAAATACAGCCCATCATAGCCCTCTTTCTCCATTTACATGCGCAGAAAACAGGTCAGCCACGTCCTTGTCATATTACCATTTCAATTGTGAGATCCTGGTAGCGACACAAAGAAAGAGAGAGAAGACACTTGCACAATAGCTCAGTGCAAAACATGTCTCATTACTAATGCAAGTCTTCTACCTGGTGTAGTGGAGCATGGACATAGTGTGAGACAGAAAGATAAACTAAAACATTCCTTTTTCCATCCTTCAAAGTGAGACAAATGAAATTGTTGTTGTGAAGCATTTTCAATATTACCAACTCCACTTTGTAACCAACAACAGCTCTCCTGAACAATGCAATTTTTGCCCTTGCAAAAACACCATTGAATTGTGTGGAATTTAGTACTTAAATGTAAATGTAAACATGTATACAATTACCCTAATCAATGAATCAAATGGCAACAAGAGTAATTATTGTTTTCCATGTTATTCACAGTAATGGTGATTGAGAAATAACTAATGACAAGTACAAAGCACTAGGGGAGGGCCATTTACCCAATGACTGAGGCAGTGAGAGTAAAAAGGCCGGAAGAAGACAATGGTGTGTGTGTCAAAAAAATTAAATAGAAGTTAAAAAATGAATGAATCACGTTTGGTCTTACCCGAAGGTGAGATGAGCTTCCAGCTTATTGATGGATCTGGTTTTCCATTAGCTTGACACATCAGGGTGACATTGGAGCCTTCGTTCACCACAATATCCTTTGACAAGTTGATGATTTTTGGTGGTACTGAAAAAAGGCAATGACAAAATCTGAGATGCTTACTTCTGGCTTTACAAGAAATACATTTTAGCCCCATATCTGACATGGTTAATGCTCTATAACAAATGAAGCACATCATTATCATAAGTGTAATTAAGCATATTTTAGGTGACACTTAATTTTAGGAAAATAAATAATTGCAATGTCTAAGCAAAAAGTAGTCTTGTTCATTTGAGGGATCCACACAATTCTGTTGAACTGTCATGTAAACTTATTATCCCTGATGATGGTGCAACTAAAATAAAACATCACCCTATTTAGAAAATTCAAATAAAGCATATGAAAGCCCTAGCCGCAAACCCTTTTAGGAATTCACTGATGTTTCGCTTAGTAAGGGTCATCATTTTACACAAATACCCCTTAATCAAATTGACAGCATGGCACAAAAATAAAATAAAATTATATATACACACACACACACACACACACACACACACATACATACACAGATTCACTATCAGGAAGCCAAACAAAAAAGCTTGTCTTGATGTTTCGGTTGTGGGTACAAATTTCCATGCTAACATCCAGTATCCAGGAAGTGCCGAGGACAATACAAATCAATAAAGTACAAAGCTTTACTCCACAGAACCCCTTTATTGTTCCCAAACAGAACTGAAAAGGTCAGTCATGACAAGTAAAGAGCATTAAGAAATGACATATTACAAGAACATGCGCTTTGTTCAACAACCATAATATTTTGTTTTAGATTAAGACACTTTAAAACTTTAAATCTATGAAAAATGTCTTCTAAAAATCACTGGAACAATCTCTTTATATTTATTTGAATTGGCATGCTGGTCTTATATTTCCACTCAAAAGTCATCAATATTACACAACTCTGTTCACAGTATTTATGGTTTTAGTCAGACTAGCCTCGCGTTGCAAATACAAACTTTCTCTGCAAGAATGAATTAGCGCTAGGAATGCACTTGAAAAGGGGCAACATGTGTTGCTTGGAAAATGTCCCATCTGGATGAGACAATTAGCTAAAATAGTGTGTGTTGAATACGTCACAGAAAGAAAGACATTGTATATATTTAAAACAGTGCAGTAAAGGGGAATGGCGCTGTTCAAATCTTCCCCTATCACCTTTAAAATGGCATACCCTGAGCTCTTGTCCTGCACAGTACAAACACAGTGGAAGAACTGTGCAATGGCCAAATAAACATATGGATGTATTGGTGTCTGCATCTTTGGAGAATGCGAAGTATAATAATGTGTGGCTGGTACAAGAGCTGAGGGCGGCAGAATAGCATTCTGTAATTTGTCAAATTTGTCATTTGTTTACTGAGCACTTGTTCAACTACCTTGGCATGTATGTGACATAGTGGGATAAGAGTTGGCCACAAAAGATGTTTCACTACAAATATAAGTCACACTGGTGTGTCAATTAAGCACGAGTCAGCCTGCAGGTCAGCTTAAAGCGATAGTTCACCAATTTTAAATTTTTTGACATGTTTTTCATCAGATACCACTTTTGTATTTTAAACATTGTATCGTCATTTAGCATTTTGCAATCAAACAGCAGAATGTCAAACCAGCTGAGAAAAGGGCTCTCTATTGCATCATCGCCGGTCTTTTCTGAATTTTTTAGAACTACCACCGTTTTTAGCCAAGGGAAGAGCGTTTGCTGGTTCTAAGTTTGATTTGCGCAATGATATATGGGCTTTGTGTAGGACAATGAATTAATCATTTAAATGCCGGTGGTTGAAAAATTACGTAAATTTCACTTGCATTGATCCTATGACCCAAACTTGCTCAATATGCTTAATTTAGACTAAACAACAGCATACTGTATATTGTTTAAGAACAGAGGAAAAAGTTTCCCTTTAAGTTGTTCATTTAGAGTATAAATACATGCGGTATTCAGTATCTCGACTGTGAGGTTAGGATAAGGGCTTTGTTTAACCTTGGGCTACAATTTACCTCTTGAGCATCCCACTTGTTCTAGTCGCCCGCCTCTTCTCACACCCCTTACTGTAAGGGTGCAAGGGTGTACCCATGACTCAGAGAGCTGACTTTGGATCAAGCTGGCTAACAACAATGGAAATATGGAGCACAGAAAATCCAGCTTCTCCCAACCAAGTTAATACGCCACCACTAGCTTAATTGCCCTTGCGGTTACAAAAACAATATTTAACCAATAAGCTCTTAGATTGTATGGCAGCAAGATGCATTTGTTTTAAGATTGCCCACCAGATTGTAGAATTAGATTTTGATCAATTCCATTGTGAGAATAAATGGAAAAGATCCATAGTTGGATATGTGGAGCTTGTAGCATACTTTACACTTACTGGGGCTTTAGGCCTATCTTGTGTTTGTACTGTTTAGAAAATTGCTGGGATTTTGCACATTTTCACTCCCCCCCCCAAAAAAAACTCCACACTTAGCACAGACACTTGTACTGATAAAATATGTTACTAATTTGGTTTGTGGCTATTGTAATGAAGTAACCACTATCTCCTGTCTCAATCTTTTTGTTAAGTAAAGTTGGGTATGTGAAGATTAAGACAAGTTGATCAAGTTGATGCCAATATGATCATTTTGTATCATAACACTTTCAATATTTATAACAATCAGGTTACGCTGTATTTGTCATACTCTCTATAGCTTCGGTGGGATTCCATACAAACAGTACTAGATAAAACCAAAAATATAAAGAGCAATTAATAGCTTGTGTCATAAGACAACTTACAGTACACGTGTTGCACAGCGAAACAACCTTGCATTACTTCAGGTAAAAATAAAAAATATTCTTTGATCATTCTCATTTTTAGCCTCTACAATTTCTGTCTTTAACAAATGTCTATGCCTGACAAACAAGCAGCATCTGGCGAAAAGTGTGCTTACAGTGAAGGGATTTTCCTTTCATACTGCACTCTCAAACATCCAATAAAGACATTTGACTGTATATGTGTGCTGCCTCGAGATTGGTATTCTCTAGCCTTTATAGAAGGTAAAGCATGCTAAATTGCATCTTAATAGAGCTGTTCCCTCCCATCACTTTTGATGGGGGATTTCAGAGCTTCAAAGGGTTCCTAGATTCAACAGGCCGCAGTGCTGAAATTAAATAATTCCCTATAGCTGCAGAGGCCACGAACCTAACCTAGAATAGCTGAAGCCTCCACATAGAGCAATAGGGGGGAATAAACCTTCAAAAAAGGAAAATCAGGCTTTCATAAAATAACGATAGGTGTTAATTTTTGTGCTATATTTTTCTTTAACATTCATCACTGTCAGGAGAACATTAGAGTTTGAGTTTTAGATTATTCTACTCCTTATCTTCATGTATAATCATGTCATAATCACATTCACATGAGAACCATATACACTTGCATTACATAAAGGCATTTCCATACAATTTCATGGGAGCAAAAATAGTTTATTTTATTAATTATTATTATAATAAAATTATATTTCTTTCTATAAATTTGATTAAACAAATTATAAATGCAATCTCCAACATTTATTTCTGACCATGGTACCACACAATCAGATCCCTACACATTGCAACGGCATAAAATCAACCATACATGTAGGGTATAAATAAGCAATGATTAAACACATTTATAATGTATACGTCCAATATTTTAAGTTTGTTCAGTGTGAAAATAAAAACATTTGAGTCACATTTTCATAAAATGCAACAAATTATAATGTTCTAGTTATAATTTACAATGAATAGAATTGCATTACGTTTAATATAGTGATCATAATTTATAAAATTATCTTAAGGTCACACATCTTTCCCATTTTAACAGTATATACAGACCTGTTAATAGGACTTCAAAAGGGAATATACAACATTGTGTGCATGAGTACTGTTCAGAATTTTTTCACTAAAAGCAAC
This sequence comes from Galaxias brevipinnis, assembly GCA_036023535.2. Lineage (NCBI taxonomy): Eukaryota > Metazoa > Chordata > Actinopteri > Galaxiiformes > Galaxiidae > Galaxias > Galaxias brevipinnis. Next base: position 38,553 of record JAVQIZ010166727.1, read on the forward strand.
ATATCTGATGCATAACTAAATTACCTGTGAAAGTCGAATGAGACCCGTAAATAGCAAAGCAAATACATACTGATTACAAATCAATTTATCATTTATAAATATATAAACTTTGGTTAACAGGCTTCAGGTGCACAGTTGATCTTTAAACTATTGAGAAAGTCACAGCAAGTGCTGCAAGGCTAAGGCAGGGGCTCTGTCAGGTAGCAAATAATTTCATTCAGTGCATCCTGTTTGTGAGAGCATGTGTTACCAGAACTGCATTCAAGCAGAGTGACTTGTGCCTGCTACATAGTATTATGGCTGACCTTTTCTGTTCAAGTGTTCCATTGCTTTCTCAATCAAACCACTTTTCTACCAACTCACAGTTACCAAGGCAACAGCTCAAATCTTTCTTAGCTTTGGTTCGTCACATGCCCCAAGCTTTAGCTGACAGATGTATTGTATGTAGCCAAGAGCAAGGTATGTTTGAGGGAAATACAGGTCTGGCTTATCTTGTGTGTATAAAGCCAGTTGTCCGTCAATAATTACCTTCCCCTACGGGAGCGGATGGGGCTTTGAGAAAGACACTTAACCCCTGAACTTCTCCGATGGCCAGCAGTACAGACTGTCGTAGTATGTGGCAATTTCTCAGCGTGACTGTGTTCGAGTAAGTCCCTTTCCTAGATAATTCATCGCCCAAAGTATTTATGATTCTAAAGTTATAAGCAGTGAGCTGGCTCAACTAAAGTTCAGCATCGGCTAATCCTAGTGGGTCGGGAGGGAGTAGTATCAGGTGGTATTCATTACAGGGCCTTGAAACCCCTCGTTCAATCCTCTGCTGGGATCGATTAATGACTCTGACTATCTCTACTTTTAACGTGGGTTTTAATTAGTAGATACAATCATTATATTGTGTCTTTTAGGATCTAAAAAAACCCATTTGTTGCATAAGTAACATGTAAAGTGATCTGAATAATCTCATATTATACATTTTGACTCCTAAAATGCTGAGGAACCACTATGGTCAACGCAAGGTTCTTCAGTTAGTCAAAGTAACCAATGCAATAAAATGAGCTAAACTAAGTGCAAAAGAAGAATTTTCCTACTGTTCTCAGAGCTGTCATAGTTCTTTTTGAGGACATGTTATTCAGACAGAGTCCTAAAAAGTAGGTCTGAAGGGTATATTTAGAACTAGGGTTCTGATGCATACTAATTTGCATGTTATTATCGGTTTAAAAAGAAACACTTGAGACTGTATACAATGGCTGGATGGTATTCAGTCCAAGTGTAGCCTAGATATAAAGTTTACATATGCATACAAAAATATTTACTGATGAGTAAATGCAGCACCTGAAAGAATGGCTTAAATTGTATTTACAGTAAGAAAAGCAGATATCCCAAAATGAATGAACATCTCAACCGTTACACTTTACTGGCACTGTCTCTTTGCCAACACCATTTAAAGCACAGTTTAAAATAAAACTTTAAATATAATAACGTGAAACTTAATTTTGTGTAAATAATGGAGTCCTTGCACAGACTTTGCGTCCTTGCAAAATTAATAGCGGTCAAAGTGAAAGAGAAAGAGCACATACTGTACAATATGATTTTTATGGTGGTGATGTATAGATAGCCAGAAGCACTCAAGTTCACTCAAGTCTGATTAAAATGGTCCAGTTCTTGTGCCCACTCAGAAACCTTTTAGCAGACAATGTATTTGTACACCATACTTTACACCATAGGACCTCTTTCCTTAAAATAATTATTCGAAAAAAAAAGGTTCTAAATGGCTATCCCTTCATTTAGCAAACCTATCATGTAGAATAATATAATAGTATTGATATAGTCAGTTGTCCTTGGTGCTATTTTCTTCACAAGTTGGCAAACTAGGGTAGTTATCCTGGAAAGGTTAGTCATTGACATTAATGCATTAAACCAAGGTTGTTAAGTTTGATATGTTTGCTGGGCCACTGCAAAATGATACTCTCATACCAGTTTTGAAGCGCTAATCCACTCACTTCATCTCAACAACATGTCTCCTCAAATGTTCTGTATTCTCTTTCTCTTATTCACTCACCCTTTGTTGCCTTCAACAAGGATGTGCTCTTCTGGCTTATGCTTGTCTAAACAGCACACACATACTGTCCTTCATGGGTATAGTCATGTAACTTCATTTGAAAACAAAAAAGCTATGAAAAGTAAAAAATGAGCGGAAGGAAAGAGCTCATTAATTTAGGCCCTCTGCAGCTTTGCTCAGCTTTGTTACACCCTCATGCTCTGATGCCCAGGAATGACACTGTCATCAATCAAACAGACACAGGATTCAGTGATTAAGAAAAATGCGGTATCACCAAGGTGCAGTGCTTAAGATTCTCCCTAATCAGGCTATTATCCACTTCATTACAAAACATGACTCAAAAAATCTCTTAATTGAGGTTTGTTTTCTTGGGTGTGTGTCAATCAATCGTAGCCAATACAATGTGTTTACTGGAAAGATGTTCTTTCTACAATCCAAGCATGTAACTGAATTGAATGTCACGGATGTTTGGATGAGGATAGTTCTAGAGAAATGGTCAATTTAAACCCTCGAAAAGAATCAGATGTATACTGCAACTTCAAAGGGCATGCATTGTTCCCACCAACAACCAAATCATACACAAAAAATAGGCATCTTCTGCTTCTTCATCAAGCCTGATATCAAAAGCCCTTTGTTACCTTGAACAAGGATGTGCACGGATGTAGTCCTCGGTCTGCTGCTGGTCTGAACAGCACACACATACTGTCCTTCATCTGTCATGTCCACGTCATCAATCTTGATAGTGAACTCCTCCTGATTGAGGGTCACCAAACTCACTCTGGGATCCACCGACCATTTGTCTTCCCCGGCATACAGTATACTTGATCGGTTAAGCCAAGCTGTGTGTGTGACAATGTCGCCCTGTGCACACCTATGGAGCAGAGAACAAATAATGTAAGATATGCCGTACTGTAAGTAAGGGATACCACAGAATAAGTACAGAGTAACTCATTCATGACATAATACTGGGTTTTAAGCGGCATAGCCTATCATTACTATGCACGATAGTTTAGGTTTTAACATGGTTGCTTATTTTAAACAATAATGAATGCCTATAATAGAAGTGTAAAAAGACCAAAGATGCCAAGTAAGACCGCTAACCTAATTTGCCATGCCAAAGCTTTTAGTACCAATCAGTCATTTTTTGTCTTATTGCGTTGAAGTTAACACAGCAAATCCCACAGGTACTGATAGTGTCAAAGAAGACGAAACTTGGTGTGGGTACTGTAGAATCGATATGAAGTGGTGGGTTGTCAGAGGAGTGGACTATGGTGTGTGTCGATCTGATTGATGGCCTTATATACCCATAGGGAACAGAATTTATATTTCGCTTTCAATTTGCAGCAACTCCTTACTTGTGCATGTGTGTACATGTACCTATCTGTGCTTTCAAATTGACATTTCAGAATAATCATATAGCTAGTACTACTGTACTATTCAAATAAACTTTTTGTCTTTGGCGTACCATAGATCAAGTCCCACTACTATCATTTGCATGTGTGTCCCTACACCAATGGTTGTTGTTGGGAAGCTGAAACTTTCTGAAAGACAACCTCCTCACTGATTGCCATATTTGGCCCATCATTATTACCATGCTCAATTAGGCAGTTAGCTTAAGGGGAAAAACTTTTTCTTATTAAAACACATTATTGGGAGCATTAAATCAAGCACACTGTTTCAGTCATTGAAAAAAAAATCCAATAAAAAGCAGAAAATAATTTAGAAACTTGCTGCCGGTCATTGTTTACAGTTCTGTCAATTAAAAGTCTGTAAAGGCCTTGATGTAGCTATAACCTTTATACATATGACAACACAAGGACACCAACTAGTACTACTTTCACTCTGTTGAACTTTGTTTTCTCCCAAAGGGTAAGCTATAAAGTTTTCAGGAATAAAACAAAATTGCACTGATTTTGCCCTTCTGTTGCACGTTGAGCGTATCTGTATTTAAGGGGACGCATAATTGAAAGGATATACGTAAATTCTGCCTGCATGCATTGCGATGGGAGGGCACGAAGATCAGTGGCTTTCCCACAGGAATGTGTTTTATGATATATTGTTGGACAGCCTTCACTGGCACATTCAAATACATTTTTTATGTACTGTGTACAGACACTATTTTTACCATCGTACTTAGATTTCCTGTGGGCGAATAAATAATTCCTCCTACATCCTTTCTACTGAGACAAATGAGTCCCATGGTGGCCATAACGAAAAAGCCTCCTTGAGAATGGCTTGCCAGTAACACCTAAAGGAGATACATCGCAAAGGTGCAAAAAGTGCAAGGCTATAAGAGAACTGCACTGTGCATTAAAAAGTCTCAATGGACATTCTAGGTTGAATGAAAATTGATCACTCAGGTCACCTTTTAGGTCAATATTCAGCCTCATATGCAATAACAGCAACAAACCAGAAACATTCTGTGTCATGCTCCTCTAGTGATATCTATATCATTGTGTAGGCTGTTTGGCCGGGAACTGCATTCTCTTCCTCTTTTCGATATCTGATGATAACTTGGCTGCAATTTTCAAAGATAAAAAGGAAAGATGACTTAATGGAGGATGTTTTTTATTTATTTAACGGAATTCATTTGTAATACAATTATTGTACACAGAAAACTGCCTAAGTTGTATTTAACCATTGCACTTCATATTAAAATCTAATTTGTAAAAAGTAGCCGTTAAATAGGTTATTGCACTCTGGTTTTCTGCTAGGGTGTTCACAATTCAGTAGCCTAAATTCACGCATTGGTGTGTTTTTGTTTGCATGACTACAACTATATGCTGAGCAAAGTCCTCATACAGAATGTCCAACCCCTCAACAAAATCCCCCCAGAAAGCGACAAAGAGAAATAAATGATTGTACACTGTATACCATTCCCCTTATCACTTTAGCACAGACGGAAAAGCCCATTTAATCCAAAAAAGTGTCAGCATTCTCAATGCCTTGAAAGATAAATCCAAATGTGTGAGAGGATGGCATAAAAAAAATGAAGTACTGGGATAAACAACGTATGCCCTCTCCTAATGTGCTCTCAGACACAGTGGTGCTCATAAATCATTAAAAATAGATGGCTCTACAACCCTCACAATTAAATGTGTAGACTTTGTTCACCTAGTAGATCAATGGAATTAATGACTGCTGATGTATGTATGTCATTATTGGTGGTTTTAGAACTAATGCCACAATAATTTTGTATAGTGCTGGGCACACAAGGAGGAAAGTTAATTAACTATAGATAAACATACAAATGGGTAGTTTCTCAAAGGTTTATAAATCCAAAAATGTATTTTACAACCATTCATTTCCTAAGCTATACGTATTTTATATGTAGCGGTTGGCTTCTATGGCTGGTTTTACCCGCTTGTATGGTACCATAGAACAATAAACTTAGTGCAGATATGTTCAGAGTGTTTTCAGGGATAGTTCAACATACTACATACTGTTGGTAGAAAAACCACCGGTTTTGCAGAACAGAAACTTCCAGTGTAAGTAGTAAACATTTATGTACGCATCAAACAGGGTTTTTTATTTAAAATGGGAAGTGCATGCTAATATATGACAGTGATACCGTAGGTCAAATGAAAAATAGTGATGAGTGAAAAATCTTACCATGTTTACCAACTTTGACAGCAGAATGCAGATTGCACAATAATTAAGAAAACCTTTCTCTTTGAAATCTGTAGTCTCCCACAAAAGGTCAGACATTTCCCATGTTACTTTCTGCATTTTTTCTTTCAAACAGTCCAACTTTTTCATCAGATATTATTTTAAACACTGAAATAAAATGTTTAAAATGTCTAGAACATTCTTGTAATAGCATACATTTTTCACAAAACTATTCACAAACTATTCTGGACTATTTCACAGCATTACTCAGATAGTCAAGGAAACCTGAGAATTTTGAGGGGAATTTACTTGGAATCACGATTTATCCACTGACGTTGAGCTTTTTGTATTCTGCCTCAGCTTTGGGCAATAATTTACATATACGAGTGAATGCAAAACTAAAAAAAAACACTTGTTTTGAAGAAGTACTCACAAGTTGAACATCCATTGTTTTTATGACTCACTGAGGACAGCAAAGGGCTTTTGGTCTAGTCCTCAACATGTTTATCTTCGACGGCTACTTGAAGATCTTACTTCAGTAATGAGCAGCAGTCAAAGTGAAGAGTGCTTGTTACAGATATCGGTGTTATGGAGGATTCCACTCAGCGGTAGTGTGGAAGGCTCAATAAATTATTAGAGCATGTGAGGAAACCAAAACCAAAGGTGTGCTGGTAGTAATAAAGCATGTAAAGAGCTAATTAAATGCTGTGTTGAAGCCCCTCCAATGTCGTTGACTCATTATTCTTAAAATAGAGGAATACAATCAAAAGAGACGTGTTCTGCTGGATTCGTCTCACCCGCTGAGACTCGCAGCACGGTTCAGTCAGACTCCATCGATTCACTGCCTTTGACCACACTGTTGAACCACACACGGCTTTTGCACTGTAGTTACTATGGTGATGGCTCCAGCTGTCTCAGGGGCTGGCGAAGAGGATAGTGGATGAGCTGTTCTGTCAGTGAGAGGCCAACCAGGAGCTCAACCCCCAACCCCACACATCACCAGGCAACAAAGTGAAGCTAGCAGCATCACTTTAAAATCACTAGGGGACTCGCATGTCTTTGCAACGAACAATTCATTTGTGATCCTCCACCAGTGTGGCAAAGCTTTGCATTACAACTGAGATCAAAGTTGTAGAGGTCTCTGCATCAATGTACATAGATTTTCCTGGAACTAGCTCGAAGCTAGCTGGAAAAGGAAATACAATGAAATGCAATACATTTGAAATGATCCTGCGTGGAGGGGATATATTTATGAGTGTGAGGGATTTATGCTCTAAACTCCAAACCTTCCCTTCACTGCATGAGTGGATTAGCTAAAAACTCCACTTTCATTGTGTTCAAAACTTCTGGCCAAAACCATGCACCTAAAACTCAGGCCGTATGTACTCCTGTGGGTAAAATGCCTTTACAAGCGTAATTGCTAGAATAAGTCCATAAACTACAATCTGTCGCACAGCTACTTTAAAAGAAAATGCTGCAATAACAGTTGAATTTCCCATGTGTCCTAGGATAGATTCCCTACACTTCTGCTCCTGTTTATCCAGCCCCTACTGTAGAGGGTCACTGCTGGGTCACGTGGTGGAGCCAGGTTTTGCTTGTTCTAGACCTCACAAGGGCCTTTAAATGAGGGGACGGTACCCTTGTTTGGGGAATAAGAGATTTGTCCCTAAAATAGCATCAGAGCGACTGAGACAGCAAGGAACCTTCCCCATTCAGACACCCAGTGCTACCCACTGTGTGTCAAACTGACCCATCGAAATCCCACAAGTTTGCTCTCTCTCTCAATCCTCTCTCTCTTTCTCTCAATTGCATAGAGGCGCAGATGGGTGAGAGAAGTGGCCAGTAAGCTGTTATACATCTAGTGGAATATAGCTGGTGGGCCCTCTGGCAAGATCTCAGGCTCAGTGTGCAAGTGAGTGTATGAGCTCTGGTTAATTGAGCTGGACACAAAGCCAAGCCAAGGAGGTAAGCACCCGCATGAATCATAGTAGCTCTCTAACAGCTCCACACACCAAGGCCAAATCATTGGGGCACTGGCTTTTGCTTGCCTTGTATAAACACTTCACCTAGCACCAGCGTTTTTACTACGAGTCATACAGCCAAAACCACATGAAGATGTTTCAGTTCCTGGTTGCCCCCAGAACAAAAACTTACCAATCTGCATGGCTAATTCAATAAATAGGTTAAAGTCAGAAATCAGAAATAATTAATCCATAATTTAGTTTGGTGGATTACAGATATAAGTTATGTAAAGATGGGAACATGTTAATAAAAAATAAATAAAAATTAATATTCTGATGTTCTAAATATAAATTTGCATGAATAAACATTAGCCACAGTAGCTCTTAATGTTATTGCTGGCTCTTTTTTTGTGAAACATCTATTTACTGTACAAGACTCATGTTTAATTCAGTACACTTCAGCAACACTCCCTTTGAAAGCCAGGCATGTGCCACTCTGATCTCCAGGAGCACTTGGTTAAACTACACGACAGCATTGATTCAATGACTTAACATCTCAAAAACACAAAACATTGATTTCTTGACTCGAGTTAATTAATTTTCACAGAATAAGTTGTGTTTTTATCTTTAACAAATGTTGAATACTGTGTAGGCTAGTATTAATGTGTTTTTTTTTGTGATAACGCATGTATATTAGAAAAATGTATTTTATTTAAATATAAAAACAAAATTTGCCCTAATATTGGGATATGAACAGTTACTGCTGGAATTGTGTTTTCAAAAGATACCAGTGCATATTTTTTATGTCTTTCACACAGAGAACTGAAAATATGCTCACTTTCTTTTTGGTAACCATGACATGTCAAAACATCTGTTCTTAGCGTCCAAATTTGTAATTGCTTTATAATTACATCCACGAGAACCTTGAAGGTCACCTTGATAGCGTTAAACCAGAGAGAACGTAAATAAATGGAAATGTGTGCTGAAAAAAAATACATACAATTAATGAACAATTAAGTAATCGGTTGGATTTGCCAGTGCCTAAAATTGGGTGTGACCGACTGCCTATTGCACAGTCTTTCAGCTTTTCTAGACGGAAAGCTTTGAGCAAGCACCATTAAATTAGTGCTCTAGTTGGAAATCACCTTGTCTTTTGAGGGAACAGACACACACAAATGAAGGTGCCCTTTGCAAATAATACCCATTAGACTTCTGAAGTCATCGAGCACAAGGTGGGTAGGGTGGCAAGCACAGCGGGGGCATCTGCCCACTTGGCGCGCCGGTGTACTTAAAGTCCCCGAAATGCTTCAGTGAATTAGGTCACCCATCAGGGACACATGCCAATTATGATTCATCTTAATTAGAAGGGCCACTGCCTGTATTCCATAATGTGAGGCTGTGTGCATGTCCTCGTGGCCATTTCAATATGCAAATGCCAAGGATATGATACTTAGTAAATTGCTATACATATGAGTTCATATGGCAATGAAAATACCTCACAGGGTTTTTGTATTGGGATAGGGTAATATAAAAATTATATAATCAACAATTATATTATGTACAATTCTCGAATTAGGACGCACTGCTTGGCTTAGTCATCATAAATAGTGAGCAAGATTATAAAAATACCACAGTCATTCCTACAGTACGGTTGGGCAACATGTCTTAAATTTCCACTATGTGTTGGTTGGAACAGACTAACAGGCAGTGGCAAAGGCTAAGAGGATAGTTGGGTATATAGCATGGTGATCCTAAAAATAACAGCCGCCCTGTTTCCTTCCCATCGATCACAGTGCCTTGGCCGACGGATGCCAGACTCAGTGTACGTTGAACGGAGTGACCTGAGAGCATGCCTGGCTGCCTTTCTCTCCTCTTGCTCTTAGTGCATGATCTATCAAGCCTATGGCAAGCACACCTCCAGAAATGACACAGCCTAATTGGTTGCTGTGAGAGGTCCATCAGCGTCTTGGGGTTAGCGTGGTAACTGGGGAAGAGGTTCACTCTGGACAAGGTTAACTAACTCCACTGCTGAGGATGGAGACCGAGCTCTCTGGCCTATCCACCTTTGCTGTTAAAAAAAAAAAGAGAAGGCAAAAACGGATTGTCCTCCAGCAGCATGTGTATGACATTATGTCTCAGTCTATAATAGCAATAATGCATTTTTTAATTTCAAAATCAATATTGAATAAATATATTCTATGAGTTTCACACATGAATGGTGGCTTGAAAGCATGGTTGTTGCATTTCATATATAATTTATTTGTGCGGAGTTGACATCTTGATTTGCTCACTAGGGTCAGCTCTCAGGGTCAGCCAGGAGATTTAGAGGCCTCGGCAAGCAGTGACATTTATCTGATGTCTGCACATGGCCATTAGCATCACTGGAGGTGCCCAGGGGTGGAGGAGACAGAGGTCAAAGGTCACATAAGCATCTTAAGTACAACAGTCAGTGTCCGTCCGAGTGGAGGAGAGAACCAACGGGGCGTGGAGGATGTGCATGACTGGGAAGAAGCCTTGAGACAGACAGGAGGAGAGGACGCGCGTGACCATTCACACCAACGAGGAGGAAGAAGAGGAATAACCATAATAAATGTGCTCCAGATTATTCACCTACTGCACTATTTGGATTTCTTATTCTGATATTGGGTGGTTTTCATCATAGAAATAGATCATAGAATAAATTGAATGTCTTAATGACTTAAATAAGCAAGTCATGTAAAGGATGCACACTCACACATACTCTCCTGCCCCCATACATATGTGCACAGGCTGCTTTATAACAGTTACAAATAATTTATCCAATTATACAAAGAAATACAGGGATACAGCCAATGATTTCAGCGGTCATGACTTCTGTTTTAAATCTAAAATTGATGCTGATAACTAGCAATACTTAAATTGCTTCCTTTCGATCTAATTCTAATCTCAAAGCTATCTAATACTAATGAAAAGGTCCTATCGAAGAGACAGACATGTTTTTGTGATTGCTGTTGGCCACCTATTCCACTATGCACTTTTAGTTCCTGGTGACTATTAGAATTGGGTGCCTTCAACAAGCATTGGGCCTATACCATATCTAGGTGAATTAACAAACAAATGATGCAAATATTTTGTAATCTTGTATACGCTATAAAATGTATCTTTATGTCACCAGTAAAAAAATAGATAATTATTGGAAAATGCATAAGTATTACAAGTATTATTCTTTAAACGTTACCCATCCCTAGTATATTTACACCAAAAATCCATCATATTTGCGTGTTTTTATTTGCAATATCCCTTACTTACTAGTAGTGGCCTCTAGTGGCTAGCAACATTGCCTACTGTAACTTTGCTAGATGTTTGTCCAAAGAGGAATTGTCCTAAAGATCGTCTACATTTCTTACAAATGAACTACAGTACAAACTTCAAGTGCAATTTACAAGTAGTGATACTCTGCTCTCAAAGGATTAGATTTAACTGTGTGATTTAGTCTTTACCCATCTTATACTCAATAGCGTAAGGTCAGACTTGGTTTTGATTAATGGATATTTTTTATTTATTTTTTTACCACCAGACTGATTTAAAATGTACCTGTGTAAATGAGCCACAATAAAAGTAGTTCTCTTGGAGGCTGACGCCAAACAGATGGGGGTCAACACCCTCGGTGCTGATTATGAGTGCAGAGTATAAAAAAGTAAAATTTGAAATGGTATTCATTTACTTTTTTTATCTAAATATAGCCATACAATGCGTCCTCTCTGCACTGGCACATTTTGGGTGGGTGAGGCATTGCAGTAATTGGGGAATCTATCACTAGATGTTAACACTCTTACCAGTATAACCTTATGGGACAGATGGGTTGAACTGCTCATACTTGCAATCATTAGTGCACTATGATTTCCTTTGTGCAAGAAACATGGGCACAAATACAGAACGCAGGCATGGAAACAGAATTCAAATAAATGTGGGATGTCAGATAATTAGATTTCCAGCAAAATGCATCACAGTTGGAACAATTCTAAGTTGTTATTTAGGTAATTTCTAATGCCTAAGACATATCTACAAAGGTTGAAAGTCCTGAAGTAGTCCTCTTTTAAAAGCTAGTTTTGCAGTTACATAAGTAAAATGCAGGACCACAGAAAGGGAAAGCACAACTCCAAAACAAACAAAAGCACTACATATACATATACAGTAGATGCCAATTTGTTTTGAGTTATCCTCATATAATTTATTTTAAGGTGAGGAAAAAAACAGATATGACTGTTATGGAGAATCTGAATTTGTTGAAAGCCCTTTGCATTATTACTGCTTATATGCTATTACGTTAATACTTTAAAGGGACTGTAGTACCCAAATTATAGTAACAAGAATCAGTTAGTCAAACAGAACACTCAGCACAATCCACAGCCTTACAGTGAGAGAGAGATCAATAGCTGTTAGCTTAGGCTCTGTTATGTCATGAAGAGGTTTAGATAAGATTTTCCTGCTCAACCTGCTGATTGATAAATGAAGTGCTATTGGTGGGTCATTGTTATTATAATCAAGCATTGTACTTGGCGTTGCGTTTTCACAAATATCCCAACCTTAAGATCATGGTAGTACTAATCGAATCAAAAATTAATTTGCATTTCAATAAGCTACTAGTCTGCAGTCTAAAATCCTCAACAAAAGATGAACCAGCAAACTGATAGCGTGCAAGAAATGTATTAAAGGGCCATGCCCATGAAAAAAAAGAAGCCTTTTAGCAAGAAAGAACATAGGGTGTCACTGATAGGTCTAGATGATAGGTAGCAGTCCTGTTTTAGTCATTAGTACTTAGTCACTCGACTGTTACTCCATTGGCTTAGCGACCTTTCCATAATTTGTTTCACCCTTGAATCTTTTAATCAGCCAAAAGATGATGGAAAATTTGGCAAAGAAAGATGAAAGAAGCATTAGAGGAGATGCACTGGGCTGCAGCATAATTGCGGGTGGAAAGTTTAAGGAGGATTATGAGTCAGACTGTTATAGACTATGGATTTGGAATTGCAGCTTCATTCACTCTGATAATTACTATCACCAGTAATATATGGGTTCTGGCCATCCCGATTGGCTCCATCACCTTGTTAGTGGGACTAGAACTCAACAAGCTTGTGCAGTGATAACAAACAGCAAACCAGGCTATCTGGATAGTTGTTCATCTATGCACTACACACTATGGGATCACGTTCATATTTTAGTAAAAGACTCACAGCCTCTGCACTGCATTACAGTCATACTGAAATTTAGAATTTAACTTAAATATTAAGGTAAATGTACCCTAGCTTAGCAACTATGGCTGTAAGCCAGTAGCACCTGCTAGCATGGATCCATTAAAAGTACAATCATATATTTGATATCAATCATCTTGTCAGTTGGAACATATCTAATTTCTACAAATGTTAAACTATCCCTTGAAGCTTTATATGACCATAAAAACAGCAAAAAAACGGCAAAAAAATTATAATTTATGAAATAAATAAATAAATCTTTATTAATCAATGCCCTGACAATCCATCAGGTCAAATAAACACACAAAAAATTGCTTTCTATAAATCTAATGGTCTGGGACCCTAAACCTCTTTTCTAATTACCCGACATTCAGCAGCAATACACTTAATATTCCAACTTCCCGTTGCCCAGGTGATGGTCTCCGCCTGGGCTATGGAATGAGTGTTGGCAACGGATATTGATAACACCATATGCAGTTTAAATTAGTTTGGCACTAATCAATAGTGTGGAATTGTCAGGTCTTTACAGTGACCTCCGGCCTCTGCTGATGAGCATCGATCTTGAGTTGGACGAAAGGCGAGGGAGCAGAGCAGTGGCACGCACAGCCGGTAAACAAGACTGCCAGCAAGTATGTATACAAGAAGTATTGGACATTTTTGCCTGTTTATCTACCTTCTACTGGCATGTTCCATTATCAAGTGAAAAAGCAAAAGAGACAGTTACACCTTCTATAACAACACACATTTTCACACAAACACACACAGGCAGATACACAAGTTGGCTTTGTTCGTACGCAAGTCATTTGTATTCTGCTTATTAGTTCAGTTTTTTTTCTATAGCATAAATGAATATATATGCAGTGGGCAAGGGTGCATGACAGAGGCATGGAATGCATTATGTGATGCACAACGAAAATAATTGATATCCTGTTAGCTTATTATGGCAGTACATTATTAAATGACTCACAGCCAATGTGTAACAGAGGGATTCTTATTGTGGTATGTACTTTTTTGGCCTGAACACAAGTTTAATAATATGCACCATTTCATTTTCTCAAAGCTTTCTGCTGCTATCAATCAACTATCAATTATCAACTATAAATTACCTGAATAGCTTATGTATATGGTAAGATGTGATGATTGTTTGATTGTTGTTATGTTACATAATGTAAGGTTTTGATATGAATAAATAAATTAAGGTCTTCACAAAAAAAAGCTGATCAGATTGTGACAGATTGCCCAATAATGTGACATTTACACGTAAGTGCTAGTTGTCCCATTCATTAAAAATACAGTTTTAAGTTCAAATACTTTAACCTCTTACATTTAAGATGTTGTTTGCTGACAGTACATGATTAGGATATGACTACCTACACAACAATAAGGCCGCTAAGTGAACAGCATTTGATGTTACCCAAATTAATAACTGTACAAAACACTAAAAATTACTTGATGGATCATATTAACATTAGAAAAGAAAATAAGTCCTAAAATAACAAGATCAGTTTTTAGTATATTTGATGGAAAATTTATGTTATGAATGTTTAGCAGATGTTAATAGTCTTTAAGCAGAGATATTGTCTGTGGAATAGTATGCAAGAGCAAAATGTTTTACACAAGTCATAAGCTAATTTTTAAAAGTGATAGGTTCTGTTTAAAGGCCTATTCTGTGGTTGATGGCTCGAAACATTTTGTGTGATTGCACACACAGTGAAGTGAATGTGTAAATTGGATATAAATAAGGCAGGGATAGAAAGCAGTCAGTGAAGCACCATTGGTGGAGAGCAGGGTCATGGGGGAAAGATTAATTTCACAGTCTACATTTTAAAGATACCATTACAGATGTATTTATTGATATGCGATACCATCTCAATGTGCAGGGCTGGCTATGACACACTGTCTGTGTGTGGTAGCATTTCATAGTTCTCGCTGGTATAAACCAATGTTTTTCTCAGAGGAAACCGTAACCATTCCAAACTCCAGTCACATGCAATATTATTACACTAACACAGCGAGATAAGTCAAGCAGCAGAATGTTCCGAGTTAAATAAAAATGTTTTTATGATAATCGTGTTGTCGACTGATTGGGGCTTTGTACAGTGGAGGATGCCCTCTAATGGTGATTTTATCCTTTTCACAATCCAAGGTCATGTTCCAAGGTCAGATTTTGTGTCAGCTATAAAAAATAAGGATATGAATAGTAATGGTAAATGTATGCACAGTGTAAGTCCTGCTCATAAGCTAGATATTATGCTAATTGCCACTAGTATGATGTGTGCATTGTTTTTTTCTGTCTTTCCTGCTTGAAGTGCTTAGAGCAAAGACAAACAATTTGCACTCTTCCACTTGTCATGTTTATGAGAATTAATCAAGACGTAATTGCTCTGCAATTGCTGTTGTTGCTCTCAATTCACAAGGCTGAACCAAACATGTGCACAAGTAAACCTCTCTAAGGGTTTAACTTGTCTACAATTGAGACATTTTGAGGTAAAATGGAAAATAAAAGCATTTGTTAGGCATCTTTTAAATAGGCCATATGGATCAGAGTCTTTGCTCATTCAGCAGCTAAAGAAAAAGGGATTCTAGCTGTGGAGGAGCGATAGCAAGAAGAGGCATGCAACTACCTTGCTTAGCAACAACAGAGAAGAAACTGCATTCATGCTACGGTAATAGAAAACAGCTGTTTGAGGAGAAGATCACTCAAAAAAAAAAGTTTTTTTAGAAGCTTTATGCACGCACCATCATTTCCCTGTGGGAGTAAACTATTAATTAGTTGCATTAAAAACTTTCAACAAACTGCTTTTTAAGTATAGTTTGAGATAAAGCATATTTCTGTCATAGACTTCTATGAAAATTGCTTTACATGTTAACTGCTGGCTGTTCATATCTCATATTTGGTTTGAAAACCTTTGATTGGTTTTTTAGCCGAGTGACTAAATGCTGAGTAAATCAATCAAATAAAAGTCGACTCAGAATTAATAAACTATTGACAATGTAACATTAGGGAGATTTTGAGTAGTGATTGACTATAACTATACATAATTTTTTATTCTGGAAATACTATTCTCCGCTTACCAGAGATATCTGGCAGACATGATGCATTGTTTTTACAATAAAACATATATAGAGTCCCATGAGCAACCCCCACAACATTTTCACTTTTTGTTGGTCAACAGTGGGCTGCCTACACATATATAGAGTTGAGTTAGGGTTGCACTGTTGACAATAAACAACATTTTCATGAGCTGTGAAGGGGTAGCAGCCTGTTGTGGGCCTAAGTACAGAACCAACTGGGCTACTACAGGGTCAGTGTGGACTTATCTGCTACGTAGGCGGACGGGGACAATTATAGATTATCTGTCCATAAACTACTTCAAAATAAAAGTAGTTGCTTGTTCTCATCTCATGGTATCTGTTTTTGGTTCACACAATTCAACAGTTTGTTGTCTAATAGCTTAGGCTATTTAGCAAGGGCTAAGCCAATACCTAATTTAATGGCTTTGAGAGGTTAGAAACAGAAATGGCTTTCCGATTTTGTATAATTTGCGCAGGATAAATTGTGTTGAGCAGAAGTTAATAAATAGGTTGGGTAACATTTACTACATAATTGCTTTGATATGTGCGACTGTGGGGATGAAAAGGAGTTAAGGCTAAGCCATAGTGAGATGTAGACAGAAGGATGTTAATTATTAGGTCTATATTCTACACTTTTGGTTCAGCATTACTGATCATATAAAACAAGTGGTTTGGATGTGACATTTTTCTCATGACCCTCACTTGACCTATCTTCTTTCAAGGCTGAGGTTTTTACTAATTGGCTCTGACGCAGTTACTTAAGCATTGCCCTTTCTGTTTTGCTTTAGTAACCTCTTACAGAAAAAGATTAAAATATTTGATACAAATTTTGAATTCACCATTAAGCTATTGATTTCTGCATCTAGACAAAACAACACTTGACAAAATAATGTAGAATGTTTTTGGCAGACATATCAAAGATGCAATCACATTGTGCTATTGGGCTAATTAACTCACAAGCATGAATGGCTGGTTGATTTTTTCCTTCCCTCCCACACTGCCACTTTGTGTTGCGTTTGCATTTAAAGTGGAGGGTGAGCCGTTGGACTCATGATTCTTCTTGTGTCATCAAATATAGCTCCTGAAGCACATGTATTTCTCTAAGGATAAATCTGGTTCAATAATTATCAGTGGCACAATAGGTGATGTTTGTCCATTTATTATGAAGGTTTGCGACTTGATAATGTAAAATGTAAAACAGTATTTATGGGAAATAGTTCGAGTAAACAAATCATTGACGGCTTCCAAAAATATAGATAAAAGGAATACTTGCATTAGGGTTTTATCAATTATTATGTAACTTTTGTAATCACTTGCTTTATATCTGCCAGAAAACCCTTTGCATGAGTGAAACCCCTCAAAACCTCTTGTTTGTATAGCCTATACAAGTCAAAGCATTTTCACAAAATTTTACATGAATTGCACCAGTTTGGATATTAAGGAGATCAGGCCATACACTTAACATTTTCATAGGAACCCATCGTTCACCAAACAGAGGGCAGCAACTGGGTGAAGTGATTCCTGTGGAAGTAAGCTGTTGGTGTTGCGGTGTAAATATAAGGGCTGGTGGCTTAGTGGACATCATTTTTGGGAGCATGTATACAGACAATATTATTTAGCGTTCAGCCACGTAAAGCATACATTATTAATTTATTTTGAATGGAAATATGCGCAACTGCTGCTTTGACATTGCAAATTTTAGCCTCAGCACACATTGCAAATGTTGCGCCAGAGAAGACTATAGTACATGCGGCTCTCGTGGAAAGGAGCCAGAACGGACAAAGATTTAAATGGGAGAAACAGCATTTGGCATTTAGGCAGAAATAGATCATATAAAACTTTAAAAGTTTGGAGACTGGATTTGTATCAATATGTTCACTCCAAAAATGTAGGCCTTTGGTGTGGCTCAAGGGATTTTGCCATCTGACTAGGTGCTCTAATGCTTGAGTAGATGTGCTAAATTAAATTCAGAATGCTTACTGAAACTGAACCAGATTTTTCAGTACAACAACTCTAAATTGAACCTAATGTTTAATCTCAGTATAATTGCGGAACGTGTTCATATATATAGGCCTACCCTTTTCTGCTGCACTTGAGACTTTACAAATTCTCTTCATGTTGGAGCCTTGAAGAACAGGTAAATATCATGAACAAATCTGTTGAATGCTGAGATTTCTAACACTGCCTATGTACACAGTAATTTCATAGAGGATCACGTCTGCAAATACTAATTTAACACTCCGATTTAATTCTCCTGTTAATAGATTCTAAATGAAAAAGTCAGAACATGTTGGCCCTGTTACAAGCAAAACTAAATCCTATGGTACACAAAAAATTCAAGGGGAGAAAACAACAAATGACAACTATTTCATTGTATCAAGAGGATTCTACTGTCCAGTGTACTGCTCCAAAGAACCCCAGAGCTCAGAAAAAAGATTGTTCTTACTTTTTTTAGATCTATAAAATACCATTTCAAAAGAGTGACGTTCAGAAAAAAAAAGCTGGGTCACAAAATGCTCTTCGCAAAGACCTAGCTACTGTAGCTGATGTGAACTATCGAATGACAGTAATTAACTTAATACATAATTTTTCACAGCACAACTATTTGTTAACATATGTAAAACAATCGGCCCCTACATTTTTGTATTGAGGTTAATTATTTTTTTTTTAAATGATAAACGGATTCAGAATTATAACATTTAAACTTTTCCTAATATTTTGACCAAATGTTTTAAAGTTTCCTGGGTTTATAACATGTATACAATTTTCTCCTTTCTAGCTAAAAATTGCATTTAGAGATGAGCAATAGTAAACCACAGGGACAGAGACATACAGTATGTGCATAATGCATCATCCCCTTGTCATAGCTGTTGATATTCCATCAATAATAATGATATCAATATTGTATTGCATTGTATACAATTCTACCTTTTCTATTGTTATAAGTTAATCATAAACAGTGATGCTTTTCTGTACAAAGTTGCCAACTTGTATCTGCTGGCTGTCTCATCATTCTGCACTCCTGTTTTCACCACAGGCCAGAGACCTTACTACTTACTTTAAGAGACAGGCTACATTTTGTGACACTCCAAATTACATTACATTGCTAAAGTAGGAGTGTGAGTCTAAGGGTCTCTGAAAGCTCGAGTCTCACCTAGAATTGGCAACCCTGGCACTGTAAGTAGCACATGCGTCTTCTCATTTATTTATAACAGATATGCACCCCAAAAAATGTGTGTATATGTGCAGCCATATTTGGAATACGGTGAATGTTTAATTTCTTTCCAGCTTTGATGAGCTTTGTGTTGTGTCCAGTACACGTGTCTTGGTTTTGATTTCATGCATACACAAAAGCCCCTGGCTCAATTTGACACCTAGTACTTTGTGTGTGAAACCAAACCAACACTGCTTCCTACCTACATCGATGAACAATTCCTGATGGACTCTACAAAGCATCCCACATGACCGAATCAGACTAATTTAAGGAAGATAGTAATTGTACTATCATCATGGTTGAGCCATGTATGTTTACTACATTGTAAACTTGCCACCAATAAAATAAGTAACTAGAATTAGTTTGAGTTTCCATAAATCAGTCTTGTTATATGAATCCCTGGCATTGTTAGAAACAGGTAAAGGGGTCCCTGGGATACGGCTAGATGTCTTGGTCAAGCATTACAATACTTATTTAGTGATATATTATTGTCAATTAGGTAGGAAAGAGTCTGACTTTTTCCCATTAACCTCTAATCTCTTTCAAAGAATGGTTTCAGAAACCCTGAAATGTGCTGTCCCACAGTATTAAGCATAACAGGACATGTGCTGGTAGAGGCAGCACAAACTACGTATGTGTAAAAATTCAGAGAACAACTAAAATGTATAGTTCTCTACATATTTTTATTCTAGTGACAGGTTGTATTACTTCCATATGATAAGTATGAGGGTGACAATAAAAGCTCTCATCATTGTCAACTACATATACTCTGACCCTATTGATTATATTTAAGTTCAAACTTTTTTTTCCAATAGTTAGATTTGACCGCTTAGAAATAAGTCTGAGTTCTAGTATTAGCCTCAGGTAGTGACACATTATAACAATATACTGTAGCCTCTTAAATACCTGTTCAGGAATCAACAAATACATGCTGGCATAGGCTGAGGTTGTTAAAGGGTCTACATATACTGAATTAATCATTTCAGAATATATACCACATGTACACCAATAAAAATCTGTGAATTATAAAAAAATACATAGTGGAAATTATCGCTAAATGCCTTCCAACCCCGAGATAATACTCTCAAGAGTTTACTGGTGACTAGTCAAGTGAGTGAGGAATATTTCTGCTGTGCACATTGACAGCTGGAAAGAGCCCATGCTGTACACATTAATTGGCTTAGCATATGTGGGTCATCCTTGATGCATTGTTGCCATTGATCTCCTGTCAGTCACTTGCAAAACAAAATGAAGAAACCGCAGAAGACAGTTAAAAACTCATACAATCCTACAAACTTCCACTCTTACAATCCGTATGACTACATTTAATTTAATTCTAAGATGATTTAACCACAGGGTCTGTTTGCAAATTGGGTAAATGATTCCAAGTCCACCAGGCCATATTTAGGTCAATTCTAAAATAAAGTTGTTAAACCATGGATATCATTGTCACCCAGTGTCAAACAATAGGGTGCGTCAAGTTAGCCTACTTTACCGATCACAAATGATTGAATGTGTTCTAGGACAGTAGTTTACCTATGGGAAGAATTGCGTTATATTTGGTCTTGCCTATCTGATATGATATTGTGTTGCAAGTATTTTCTATAAATCTGCTTCAAATAATATCCATACGAAGTTAGCACATTTTTGTTATAAAATAACAGTGGCAGTCCTAAAAAGTGAACTGCTTAGTTTGTTTAGGACTTGTGCTTTAAACCTAGCATAAAGTATATTTTATGCAATTTGCATGTTGTGCCACTTAATGTAGGAGTGTGACTCACCACACTCAAATAGCTCACAATGAAGGAGAGGTCACATACTGTAAACATCTCTGTTTTAACATACTAAAAATGGGCCAATAGAACCTGTAAACACTCATAAGCAAGTGAATATGCTATAGGTAACAGGAAAAAATGTTGGTATTCCCACATGGACGATTGATATATGATGTAATATCAATGACATAAAGTAACAAAGGTAAAAACACAGCTGAACAGATGAAGCACTGCCTTCAGACCCAGATTTGTTAAATGTGTTGTGGAATTGACTTCTTTTATTGTTTCCTAACTTTTAAGACGGCTGCACAATCCCATTACCCTGCACATGTCCTTTGGAGAACCAATCGGTTAGCTATTGGACTTACATTTTATAGTAACCACCACCAATTAGCAGTAGCGTATTAACTGCTCACTCTTGAGCACTGCCTCTCCATACAGCCATAAGTAATAGAAATATCAAAGAGAGCACACCTCATATGTGCAACACTAGGCCAGACGCTACGTGGAAATCTATAGTCACACCTACCCTCCAAAAGGTAACGAGGCAGGGCCACATGGGAATCCCCCATGCTGAAGCTACTACAGCGTCTAGCTTTTGTTGCAGATCAATTCTAACTGGACTCTGCATTTACATGCACAACTTGTCTGCTTGAATAACTTTTTCGAATTGATGAATAGACCTAATACAAATACCAGCAATCCCTTTCTTACTGGAGGAAAGGGGAAAAAATCCCCACTGACAACTCATGAATATTTAAATGCAGCCAAAGCAGGGCAGAGCAGGTGAGCGCCAATCCTCTGGCGGATCCCAAATATACCACGTTACATTCACTGTTGCTCGGCCAACATTTTGATCATGAAACATGCAGCGGGGCAGCTGGCTGAGAAGTAGTTAGAGAACAACACAGAGAGACGCTACCTGCTGGACTGCCTCAGCAGAATACACAAACACTCCCCAGGAAGTTCACCAGGTGCTTGTGAAAGCTGACTGGACTGATCTTTCTCAGACACCTTTTTTTACCCATAGAGCTCGAAAAGGTTTTTCCTCGGTTTTCCATTCAATCTGGGCTACAAATGTAAGAAATGAAAAATGAACAGCTCAGTTAGGACCGGGAATAATAGTAACAGATAAATAATGTTGCCTAAGTTCCTATCAGATCTACAGTGCGGGTAGGTAAATATTGGATTGATGCATGAAACAAGGTTTATGCAAAGACAAATAAAATAAAAAATAATAATAATAAAGCTCAATTTTTAGCACGTTCTTGATGGTGAATCATTCAGAAGGGCAACTTCGGTTGAAAGACTTAAAAAAAAGAAATCTGCAATATCCCACTATGAGCCCCCAAAAAACAAGAATATAAAATGTAAATAGCCACAATGACACTGCAACTCACAATGGGTGGTCCAATTAAGAATTCTGGCAGTAGATGAGTGATAATAACTCTGGTTTACCAACAGTAGATGAAATCCTACAAAACCACAATAAATAGCTTCTAAATTTTTCAACCAAACTACCGCCACCCTTAGAATACGCAGGATGAGGTTATCTCCACAAACAGAAACCGACTATTAAAAAAAATAGGAACAGTATCCACCCAAACACTCACTTCAAAATCCATGGTAGGTTTGCACGCTGTAGCTTGTTTGGCTCTCTTCTCATTGATTAGTGAACAAAGTGTGGCTTTTATCATGAAGGATCAAGAGAGAACGGGAAGCTTCACTGCTGAAGGCCTGGCTGATTAGAGGGACTCTGCTGAGGCACCTGCTTTTTTTCACCATCATCTTCCTCAGACACAGGTTTTCCTAAGGTGCCTCAAAGATCTCTGTGATGTGGAAATTCCAAGATTGATTCTTTACTTGTCAACTCCCTCTTTTTGCCACTGCTTTTTTTCAAAACTTAAAACATATCAATTGACTCTACGAAGAAGAAAAAAATGTAGTGCTCAAATCTGAAGGACTAATTGTTCAAATACTCGATATTGCTATGCTCAAACAACTCCAAAGGACAAATAGTCAATATGTTCTGTGGATCCTCACTTAAATCACCATTATTTACCAGTGCAAATAAAAGGGTCTGCCTTTCACCAGTATTATGACATTTTGTTAATGAAATGTGAGGACATAGTGAGGCCTAAACTATTTGCTGACTGATTACTTAATTTTTCACAGTCAACTAAGCCAGACTGTGCCAACCTACAAGGAAAAATAGGAAGAATAATCTGAGCCAGGATGGTAAGGGGTACTGCATTGCAGTCAGTAGAGTGTCTTAAAAAAGTATTTTTCTTTTGAGTATAATAAAATCCATGAAATCTATAATATATACGTATAATAGATGCTGTGAAAGCTTACTGACAGCTGACAATTTAAATTCACTAACACACATACAGTGCTGTTATGTAATGTCATTTCCAAGTCCATTCATTTGATTTTAGAAATGTTTCAAAATGATTCATAGCAAACTAAATGCAACAGTCAGAAAAAAAGTCAATGCTTATACTTAAATTTGAGACACCAAATACCTCCTACATCACAGAAACATTGATTACTCAAATAACAGGTTACATGGGTAAGATATTCTGCATGAGTTGTATACAACATTTTCTTAATGCAGCTCTGATAAACTAACCATTAGCTACCAGAAGAATAGGTTTCCAGAACTAAACCCAATTAAAGGTTAGGATGATGCGTAAACACAATCTGTATGCAGTAAATCACAAGATAGCAAAGACTCGGAACAAAAGGTAATCCTTTCACAAAAGAGGGTTCAATGACTGAAAAATAAACAGGGAAAATACACAGGGAAACAGGTGCAGCCAATATAGACACAACAGGTGAAAATAATGATTAAGATGAGAGGTGCGTTTGGGTGCGCCGTCTCTCACGTTGCAGACTGGCTCCTGTGACAAATAATTTCAATAAGTATCTTAATGAAGTGTTATTTGTATACTCTTTGCCCTTTTATATTTGGAATTACATTTTGGTTGAAGATCTAAAATTGTAAATGCAAAATGCTTAAAAATTAGATAGTTGGCAAATACTGTGTACAGCACCCTGGCACACACACTCATACCTGAAGTGACAGACAGGTACAGCCATCAGGGACATGCTTATCCTCTATTGACATTGACAGGTTGTCAAAGTGTGGCAAGGGCCTTTTCAAGGCTGAAAAGGCACACCTTGCAATCAGCCCAGCATGCAACAGCCGTGAATCATACTGCATTGTGGCAGAAGGCACTGAAAGAGACATCTAGCATGTTTCTATAATTCCCTATAGACTTTGATGGCAATATAATTTCTACAGCAGATTGATGTCATGCAACTGCCCACATTATAAATTATGAATCTGAGAAACTTTGTCACAGTGCTTGTATAAAAATAGGTTGTGACGTTTCCTGAGTGAAACTTGGCAGAGGACACAATGTATGGAATGTCTTGAAGCTCTGATTGATTCACATCTGCAACAGTTCCTCTTTACAAAAAAAAACGATATGATCCACTGCCTAATTTTAGGTGAACACATTAAATTGATGTAAGAATAAAATGTGCTTTTAAATGAGCTAACACATTAAACCATCTGTTTCTTGCTAACCTATAAAACCATCTGTTTCATGCTAACCTATGAAATCATCTTAGAGAATGCTGAGCTAAATATTAGGACAGCTGTTAAATTGTAAAACAGAGCAATATGTTAAGCCCAGATTAATATTTGAATGGCAATGAAGTCAAGAAAGGTATTTGGCCGAGATAGATACTAGGTTTAGCACACAAGGGCAAAAACATCCAACAATCTACACATTTGAAATCAACATACAATCCATGTACTTTTGCCCTTGAACACCTTTGCAGCAGCCTGTCAGCCAGCAGACAGATCACAGCAATAGCCCATTTAAAACCATTGCTAATTCAGAGTATTTTGGTCTCTTCAACATCACTTCTCATTACATAGCCTGGCCTTTTCAAATTACAAGATAATGTGAGCCCCTAACATTTAAGAGGATCAATGGATCAAGTTAAATTTATAATTTCTTTACTATTTTGTGTAGGGGTACATTCGTACCCCTACACAGCTCTGACCAGTCAAGGCATGGACTCCACAAGACCTCTGAAGGTGTCCTGTGGTATCTGGCACCAAGATGTTAGCAGCAGATCCTTTAAGTCCTCTAAGTTGCCTCCAAGGATTGGACTTGCTGTTACAGCACATCCCACAGATGCTCGATCGAATAAAGATCTGGGGAATTTGTAGGCCAAGTCAAGACCTTGAACTCTTTGTCATGCTCTTCAAACCATTCCTGAACAATTTTTGCAGTGTGGCAGGGCACACTATCCAGCTGAAAGAGGCCACTGCCATCAGGGAAAACCGTTGCCACGAAGGGGTGTACTTGGTCTGCAACAATATTTAGGTAGGTGGTACGTGTCAAAGTAACATCCACATGAATGCCAGGACCCAAGGTTTCCCAGCAGAACATTGCCCAGAGCATCACACTGCCTCCGTTGACTTGCCTTCTTCCTGGTGCCATCTCTTCCCCAGGTAAATGACACACACGCACCCAGCCATCCACATGATCTAAAGTAAACGTGATTGATCAGACCAGGCCACCTTCTTCCATTGCTTCATAGTCCAGTTCTGACGCTCATGTGCCCATTGTAGGTGCTTTCGGCGGTGGACAGGGGTCAGCATTGGCACACTGACCGGTCTGCGGCTATGCAGCCCCATACACAGCAAGCTGCGATGCACTGTGTGTTCTGACACCTTTCTACCATAGCCAGCATACACTTTTTCAGCAATTTGTGCTGCAGTAGCTCTTCTGTGGGTCGGACCAGACGGGCTTGCCTTCACTCCCCACGCGCATCAATGAGCCTTGGGCACCCATGACCCTGTTCACCGGTTGTCCGTCCTTGGACCACGTTTGGTAGGTACTAACCACTGCATACCAGGAACACCCCACAAGACCTGCAGTTTTGGAGATGCTCTGACCCTGTCGTCTAGACATCACAATGTGGCCCTTGTCAAAGTTGCTCAGTTCCGTACGCTTGCCCATTTTTCCTGCTTCCAACACATCAACTCAAGAACTAACTGTTCACTTACTGCCTAATGTATCCCACCCCTTGGCAGGTACCATTGTAATGAGATGATCAATGTTATTCACTTCACCTGTCAGTGGTTTTAATGTTTTGCCTAATTGGTGTATATGTGCTACTAATAACTTTTCTAATTAAAGCACAGACCCATAAGACCAACATTATTTCTGAACAGACTAAAACTTGTTGTAAGAGAAAAAGTTTGAAAATGTTACATTCCCCAAGACCTGAATAAAGACTGTTTGAACAGAAGCAAAAATGGAAGAAAAAAAAATCCTGCCTTACCTATATTTGTTACCCCCAGTAGTGTTTTAAAGAAGAAGATATCCCCAATCTCTTTTCCCACCACAGGGCCAAATCTCCAGGCTCAGTTGGCAAGTGAGTTGAAATGCCGTTAGGGAGGGGATAATGTCTTAAACACCATCTGATTCCTTTTTATCCCGAGAAGGATCACTAACATTATTCCTCTACTCTGTTAATAGTTGGGGAGAATCCCAGGAGAAATAAGCAGACAAGCCCGGCTACTCAGTTTGCAAATTGCCTTGCATTAGGAAACAATTTTCAACTCTACATAAGATAACCCCAAGAGTCCTTTCACTTAACTTGAGCATGCGTGTCGGGAAGAATAATCACATGACCCAAGATTGATTTACAAGACGTCAGGAAAGCAAATGCGCATTTTGGTGTATACAAGCGATGTTAACATCAGTATGAGTGAAGTATGAGTGCATCAATCTATAAACCACTGAATTATGAATGTAGACTCGCAACTATCAGCCACAGTATGGGGAAGAGTGTGTCCATGTAGTGCAGTTCAAGTGATTTGTTATCAACAGGTGAATAATGTGTGTGTGTGTGTGTGTGTGTGTGTGTGTGTGTGAGAGAGAGAGAAATAAGGAGAAAGAATGAGAGCGAGAGAGAGAGAGAGAGAGAGAGAGAGAGAGAAAGAGGACGAGAGAGAGATAGAGAGAAAGATGGAGGGGTTTATTGTGGATTTTTACTGCACCTTAGTGTACGTGTTCTTGCATCCGAACTTTAGGTGCTTCCAATATGTACTATGTAAGGAAGTAGATAAACTTCTAGTGGAACAGCTTGCTTGTGCTTTTTTGTGTGGATGGCTTAAAACTGACAGACAATGTCAAATTGTGAGAGTGTGCATGTATGCATAACAATTTGCATTGCACACCATTTTTGACAACTCTGCATTGCAAAAAATGCAGCAATCAATTAAAGTATTGTCACATTTATCATCCAGGCAAGATTACAGGTCCCGCCCCCCAAGCTTCACCTTTCCATCTGGCTCCCTTATAATAATGCTCTACATTATTTGTATCTAAATCATCTACAGATGAATGAGTCAGTGTCCTAGATTTTGAAAGGTCGACATGCTTTCAAAAGCCTTTACATGGCCGGACAAAACAAATCAGACGATTTAACCTGTAAGGACATTTAAAATCCATTAATCAACCCACTGTAAGGAAGTAAACACTTGTCTCCCATGTAATGCTGATTGTGACTGACGTTCTAAAATATTGTTGCCGATTAAAAGCTCACCAGATTCTAAGCTTTAGACAAGAGGTTTGCTATACTTCAGAGTGAAGCATAGAAAATGCCTAACCAAACTATTCAAATATTTAAACCTGATTAAGGTTCTAACCAACTATGTCTGCTATTGGCTCCATATATTGGTAGCTTAGTTCAATAAATATGCTGAAGGGTCTTTAAGTGGCTAGTCGTATGAAGGAGACACTGCTTTTTGAACCCAAAAGCGGTATTGCAGTACTTAGTGAATATATATGACTGATACTGTCTGTGAGCACCTGTGTATAAAATATTTTGTCAATGCGGAAAGCAGGATGTATTTCATAATTGTAGATTAATTTGTTCATGTGGAAGGTTCCACCACTTTGTTGGGAACATTGCGAGTAGATTTCAGGCCATATTTACACCTCATAGTCGGTTCTGTCCAAGTACCAAATCCTCTAGTCAAGGCTAATCTATGAGTGGTTAAACAACATTCTGTGTTGCAGTATTGATATCCTTGTACTAGAGAGAAGCTGAAGCATTCGAGAAGCTCTTTAGAACATTATTATCCCAGGCACTATCCCCCTATCCTTTTCTCCTTTTCTCCTCCTCTTCAATATTGATTACCAGGTAAATAATCTAGCCACTAGCCAAAAATCTGTACTTACTTACTCACTTAACTATATCCCACCTTACCTCAGCCAATCAATATGCAGATGTCTACCACAATCACTTGACAAGTTCCAAGTGTGTGTGTGTGTGTGTGTGTGTGTTCCTGCTATTTACCTGGGTACTATAAGGAATCCAAGGATTTGTATTGTAGCTACCTGGCAACATTTCTTGCCAACCACACTTCTAACACGTTTTCATAATTTCATAATAGAAGTTGCATGGCGTTATTGCGTTATTGGAATAACAGTGTACAGAGAAAATATCAGAATATTTAGAAATTATTTAGAAGGCAAGAAATATGTTTCTCATCCTAGAACCCCCCCCCCCCCCACACACACACACACACACAACATTAATCTACTAGAGATGAGATTATTCCTAAAAACAATAAGGCAAGCCCTTGAATGTAGGGCAAGCTGCTTGCCTGTGAATAGTACTGCATATATTTCAAACAATCTAAACCCATTCAATGAGCACATAAGGTACCCCGTGTTGTCTTCTGTTTTATTGTTGTAGTTTTTTACATTCCATGGTATGCCTTCAAAGATATGTGGTGGATTTCATTGAAGATATCTACACCAAAAATTAAATCTCAAGAGGGTGAAAAGGTGAAAAATTAACAAAGGTGCCAATGTTTTTGCAACCATTTTTTTTCCATTCTTCACTACTTCCATGAATTCAGTAAGAACAACTAAAGAACATCCCACAGAAATACATACAATGTATGTGTCAACTAAAAAACCTGTCACTAAATATTTATGGCCATGACTGCGTGTATGTAACTATTTAGTTTTAACAGCTCAAACCACCTCTATGTTCTTAAAGAGGAAAAAACATGCCAATACAATTAATTCCGTGTCCAAACTGCCCAAAAGCAAGCCCTTCATTAGGACTGAGGCCAATTGGATCATGTGGCTGTGAATGGATGGAGAAGTTTGGCCAAGCAATACTGATCACATTCTGAACTTGAATAGAAATGCTAAGCTTCAATTTTTCAAGCAATTTTACAAGAAAGGAAATCTTTTTGCATGTTGTTGATTGGATTTATGTGATAATAGTTGCTGTTTCTTTTCAAAAAGGATAATGGAGCATGCAAGCCAGTGTTTCCTTGGCTCCAGTGGGTTAATGCTTAAGTGCCAGGGCTTTCAAAGCTATGAACTTGTGGCAATTTCCAATTCAGAGTGTTGATACAGGCCTTTTGGTTCCACGCCAATTAAATGGAAAACGGTGGCATGATGACATTAACAGACATTGTGCTACAGATATTGCTCACAAACAGCTGTACAAAAGACACAGCCCACCAGCAGATAAACACTTAGCAATCAGCGCTCATGGGTTCTTGGACAAACAATATCCTTACTCCTTTATTCACCACAAGAATTTACTTGTCTAATGGCCTCAAATCAATTTCTGAATGAGTGGCATTGTTATTCTCCAAAAATATGCATTCATTACAGACTAAGCTGCATTAACTGCAGTATTATTTCTACCTGCATCTACTGCTGAAGGACCAGTATTTGAACTACAATAATTGTCTAGGTAGAATAAACTATAATGCATGAAATTATGGCACTCATCCTTGGCTGGGCTAGATGATGCAAGTTAAAGAAAAATTGTATCACACAGAGAATGTTTAAAATCCCTCTGTGAAATCAAATTATAACCTTTGCTTAAGGCTAATATGTTCGAGTATTGGAATGTACATATGAAAATAGCTCTAATGCTGACGTGGATTGACAAGATAAACTTCTATGTTTGAGAAACAAAGCGTGGAGAGAAAAATGTTTTGGCATTTCATTTTAAGGGGAAAACTGTGCAGTCAACATGCATGCAGTGTATTATATAAAATACATCTTACAGAATAGATTATAATAAGAAGCAACTACAAAGGAAGTTAAAGATAAGTATTCTGGTAAGGTAAGGCTTTTTACAAATCATTAAGAAAGCACAAGTTCTACAAAAAGGAGGAGGTAATCACGTGTAGAAGGCATCGCTATGACTACAGTAAGACTATGGTGCCAGCAGTCTGTCAATGGGCTCTGTTTACCTGTTTCATAACGCCAACAATTACAGCCACCTCCGTACCAACTCATTACTCATACAATGTGGAGGATACAGGATAGCCTGTGTACAACACAAACCTAATAAAGAATGTAACTAATTGAATCTCTCGGGTTTTTAGTATTAGGACAGCGGATTCTTGAAGATAGTACAGAAGGGACATTTGCTCAGATTTTATCTAAGTTTGGTAAGGTGAACTATAACTGGGGTAGTATCCAGGAGTAGATAAGAATTGGGATGTCCCCCAGACCAAAGCATAAGGTATCATGAAAGACATTAATTAATTGATACACAAGATTCTCTTCTGGGGTTTAAATCCTCAAAAGGCTAAGGTATATTCAAGAAATCCGCAAACATCTTTTTATTTACCACATTAAATGAAAGCAAATAAAGAATGTTTAAAAAACCCAGGCACTGACACACACAAACACCTTATATGAAAACATACAAGCTGTAATCGCACATGCATTTATTGGGATCTCTTTTTTTCTATGTCAAAAATTTATTCATCTGAAAGAAAGTAATGATAGTGCTGAATACCTGAATGCTATAGTCACCAATGAGAGGGTGAAGTACCAGTGGATTGTGTTACCATGGTAGCCAAACAAGGGTAATAGATGCAAAGAAGATGTTGTAAACCTTGATTGCGGGTTCTGTCAAACTTTTTCAGTTCATCACATTATCCTCAGTTCATCTATACATGCAAAGGGAGTGGCCGAACAATGTCTAAGTGTGATTCCACTGAATGATTTGGTACAGTAGGCCTACATGTACCTAGAATTAATTGAAAAACAAATGATTTACTGTGCGTGACTGTGTTAACTCTAACAAATCAGTGTGAATAAAAAAAGCAACATGAATACACTAAATGTATATCACTATATGATATAATATTTCAGAATAACTAAGTTGTTGTCTTTATCAGCCTCCAATTACCTAGTCCTATCAGACAGGCCGTCCAAACTACATAAAGAACCCCATAATACCCCCACCCCCTGGGCGGCCCCCCAACTGTGTGTTCTGCTGGTGGTGGTCAGTCGATTTTGCGCGCTGTGCTTTCTGTAGCCAGGCTGCGCTGTACCGCTTTGCTCCACTCATAAAGGACTCTAGGACACTTATTTTAACCTCCAGATTCCACATTTTCCACCTCAGTTCAGCACCGTTACTCAACAATAATCATTTGGAGATTCTTGTTAACAACTGTCATGGGCTATTGCTTCGCTTGTCTTGTCGTCTTGTTAATCCTCTAAAATCCCCCTTAATGACATATGCACATGACGGTGAAATTACCATAAAAGTGTTCCTTATTTCACATTATATAGGCAAGGCCACTATTCAAGTCAAATATTCGAATTAAAAAGCTTTAAATATAGAGAGTAGCTAACCTCGCATGAAAAATAAAGTGACTTACCTGAGAAAAACTGTCTCCCCTTGTTTGACGGTAATATTGTCCATAACTTTATTATCAGATTGGGAATCCCCTTGACTGCGGACGGGCAAACCTGAGGGGAGAAGAAAGAGTAGTCTCAATGATAGAACGACCAGGCACTTCCAAGTCACAGCAAAGTATCCACAAACACCCATCTTTGTTGTAAAATCCCAGTGTTTGTCAAAACAGACAGCCTGTCTGCAAATCGAATTCAAGGTCCGATGCAGAGCGCGCGCGGGCTAGTTAAATGAGTTCATCTGTTAATCCAAATCTTCTTTCTAGGTTCTCGGTAGACTATGCAAGAATGCCGGAGCTCTCTTGCGCACTCGATTTATCGACTGTCTATTCTACTACGTTCCTCCAGTAGCTGCTGTTTACAAGCGACTCTTCTTCACGATTCAGCTGCCTAATGACTAATCACATCAACATCACATCCCCAGTCCTAGTTTAAACACCACAAGTTTTTCCCAAAAGAAAACGTGCAACAACAACTGATTAAAAACCGTTCTGTTAGTTTTTTAGATCGTTGAGTTGGCTGCGTTCGAGATTGGGGCATCCAATAATATCAGATGTACCAGATACTCGAGCAGCAACAAAATGCATCCTACTGTAGAGGCTATTCATTCAACAGAAACATTACTGTATACTGTAGTTATTATATTTGAACATTCCACTCCACAATCAATTAAGCTTGCATAAAACCTCTCACACAAAAAACTAAATGTAAGAAAGGTTGTCATGGCAGCACTTGTAACTATGCAGATTTAGGAGGTTGAACTACTCTAATTTAAAAATGATAAAATAATATTTTGGGGTGAAATTAGACTTATTTCAGGGGCACTTAGGGGGCACATGCCTGGATGGGGCTATGGAATCTATCAAGCTGCACAGTGCAGTTGTATAGTGCTTTATCTTAATTAGCATCTAAACCATAAACTGTGAAGGTACTATAGTTATTTCCCACATCTGACTAATTTTACACCTCTGACTCATTGCACACCTTTGACTCATATTGCACCTCAGCAGCATCTTAACACCTTCTTTGTTAACCATTCAACCAAAAATAATGAACATAAGATTAAAACAATATATATAATTAGGATTCTCCACACACAGCATGCCAGTTTTGTTTGATCAATGGGAAAGGTAAATAGAAAGGTAAATCCTGCTGGGCCAACTTGTCACTTGAACATCCGCTAACCTGACTCCAAGACAAAGAATGTAAAATAAAATGTTCACACAAAACATTTGATTAAGATCTGTCGATTAAAAAAGAAAACCCTTTATCAGTAAAGCTTTCATTGAACTTACTGTATAATATTTGTGTTATAGCTCTCCTAAATAAAAAAGACTCCTATAAAACTCTTTTAAAACAAAAAATTTTTTGCAGCCAACTTAGCTTGGAGCAAGCAACAGCATGGTTTCTTGGGAAATTACGCACTTCGTTGAGAATATGTAATGAAGCACTGCTTAAAGGTGGGGTAGGCAGTTTATTTTTGGCATCATTGGGCATAAATTCCATATTAACAGTGCAGCATATTCTAATTCAAGTGGTCAGAGAGAAAACCTCTACTCCTGCCCTCCTCTTAGCTCTGTTTACAGGCTTTAGAAAATTTAGCCCGCAACGGTAGACTTTGGCCAATCACAGGTCATTTCAGAGAGAGCGTTCCTACTGGCTGTTCGACAAATGCAGTGTTCACGTCCCTTCAGACAGTAGAAGTGTGATTCAATGGCGGACAATTGTGCTAAAAAAGTTGCTATTCCAGCACTGACAACAACTGCCTACAATACAAAGCAACACAAAAAGAAGAAGACAGATTTATCAAAAAGGGAGTCTAAAAGAGAGTCTGACAATAAACGCCATAGAACGTGTGGTGAGTAATTTCAGAGATGGAGCGAACTCGAGGTTGCATCTGCCACAATTTAGATTCAGAACTTACCGTTATGGGGTTCTAATTAATGCCAAAATTATGCAGCTGGCTGTGCGTTTGTCCTTGGCTTTTGCTCTGGCGTTATACATTGTGTTTGTAGTTGCCTATTGTTGGCTTGTACAATGCGTGCCTATTGCGTTGACTTTGTACAATGTGTTTCTCATTGCCTGTTGCGTTGATGTTTGCATTAACTATGCTGATTGTTACACAGCCTTCCACTAGCGATATGTTTTCATCGCTGTTGTCTATTACTTGTGACCTAGTTGACCGTTTGTGAGTTTAAATATTTCTCTCAGCATAGTCAATACTGAGGACAACGCAATAGGCAACGAGAAATGCATTGTACAAAGCCAACGCAATAAGCAACGACCAACGTAATATATGAAGCCAACGCTGTAGCCATCAACGAACGTTGCGCCAGTTGCATAATTTGGCAATATGGAACCCATGCAGTTGGATTTGGTCAAGCGGAGCAACCTTGTGTTGCGCGCATATAAAGCGCGTGCATGTCTGTTAGAAGGGGTTTAGGATTGGAAGCGCTGCAGGAGGAGGGCTGCATTTTCAAATTCAGGCATTTTGTTTTTGCTTTTGCAGAAAACTGCCTTCCCCACTTTTAACACTAAGATTATATCATGTTCAATAAGACAATAGGTAGTTTGACCATGTCAAAATGTGCCTTTCATCTGTGCTCAAGTAGTTCGGATAGTTTCATTCACGCAAAAAATTGGTCAATAAAGGTTTTCCACAAATTATAAAAGGATCATGAGTGTGCTTAATCCAAAGATGACCTGATCACAGTAAGTGTTACTCCTTTATCACTTTCATCGCAAGTGGGACGTGAGATACACACAGTCAGAATGTTTTAGCTGACACTTGAACACATACTGACCCATGAAGAGTCAGTCATGGATTCATGGTGTCAATAATCCTCTACAGGAACAGTACTTAGATAGAATTCAGAACAAGTACATCAATAAGATGGTATGCTGCCAAATTATCTATTTTACCATATATTTAGATATGCAGCAGAAACTCCTCCAGTTACATCTATGTTGTTCAAAAATCGTAGAGATAACTTTATACTGAAGAAAGATCACCCTACCAATGGAAAATGTAGTAAAGGTAGAATATATGTTCAGCTTCGCTGTTGTTGGCAACACTTTCTCTGAGAAGAGGAGTAAATTCAAGCAACACCTACCATACCATCTCCTGATGCGTGATTAAACTTTGTTTTGCTCTGGGCTACAAGTTGGGAATATTTATTGTTAGTATTTTATTCATCATTTAAATAGTAATGGAAGTAGTTTTGGGGAAATTAAAAAGTGTAAATGTTTTTTTCAATCTATTGATGAGAGAGGTCACCAGTGTTGTGCAGTTTTCATGATTCAAACTATTTGTAAAATGAAGACTGTGAAACTGGTTGTGTAAGCAAGCCAATACAAATAGACACATCACTAACAATCACAGAAGTCTGATGATTTGATCATTTCAAATAGATTTAACCCAAATTGAGAAATTAAGTCTGGCAGAGCTACATAATATTTTGACATCACTGCCGACTGCAGTG
This sequence comes from Galaxias brevipinnis, assembly GCA_036023535.2. NCBI lineage: Eukaryota > Metazoa > Chordata > Actinopteri > Galaxiiformes > Galaxiidae > Galaxias > Galaxias brevipinnis. The sequence goes on from JAVQIZ010166727.1 coordinate 73,743, forward strand.
TGACATGTGTGCTCACATTTTTGGTAGGGTGTTGAAAGATCATCTCCATAGTTCTGGCCTATGACACTCTCCTGATGGGTTCCAGATGGTGGTACTCGATCTTTAAAGATTGCGTTTGTCAACAAGGGAGTCGTGGCCATCAAACTACTTGCCATGGTGAAAACATGCCAGGGAAAGACTTATGCGAAGTGAATTATTTTCAGCAAAATCATCCTACCCGTTAGCTCTGGTATTCTCAGTTTTAATTTGTGATCACAATATAATTTGATTTAAGTTTGATATGATTTCAATTCATGGGCAGCACGGTGGCTCAGTGGGTAGCACTGTTGCCTCACAGCAAGAAGGTCCTGGGTTCAATCCCCACCTGGCCCAAGGGCCTTTCTGTGTGGAGTTTGCATGTTCTCCCCATGTTTGCGTGGGTTTCCTCCAGGTACTCCGGTTTCTTCCCACAGTCCAAAAACATGCAGGTTAATTGGTGAGTCTACAATGTCCGTAGGTGTGAGTGTGAGTTGTTGTCTGTCCCTATGTGTCGGCCCTGTCCAAGGTGTACCCCGCCTCTCGCCCTGTGTTGGCTGGGATAGGCTCCAGCCCGCCCCCGCCCCCCCACCGACCCTGCATAGAATAAGCGGTATAGTGGATGATGGCTGGATGGATGATTTTAATTCGAGAACTTTTTTTTTCTTTTTTTTTTTTGACTTACATTTTGACGTAACAGGGTAGAGCCTACTATGAAATATGCGGACAAAGTAAAAAATTACAGTCTTGGCTTCTGGTGAAAAACAGTAATTATGAGTAAACAAACCAACATAAAAGTGGTGTGAGGTGTCAAGTGCTGCCAAGGCTGTGGTGGATATTGTTGCAAAGATGTTCTACATGGATTTGATAGGAATGCTATGGTGTACATATAACCTGTTATTTTCACACACACAAACACAAACAAACACAAAAGAATGAGCCTTCACCCAATCACAGAAGGCTTGAGCCATCATAGACAACGAAAGTGGCCCTTTAACTTGGGGGAATGGGGGGAGGGGGGCCCCATTACTTTCTAATAAAAAGATTGATGCTGGTGAGATCCTTTATGTCACCTTTTCTTTTGCTTCTCTTGCAGAGGAGCCGGTTGAGTACACTGACATATTTAGCTATCATGGTAGCCTTGAAAATGGTAGGTACAAAGGTGCTCACCACAAGGTGCTCGACTCAAAAGGATGCATTTATGTTATTGCCTTGTTTCCCATCTGCCTCATTTCCCATCTGTGTCAGTGATACAGTTATGTTGAAACAGCCTGGGAATTTACTATGTACGAACTGTATATCAAACAGCTCGACTACATCCCCTTTAAAAGCAGGTGTTGGATATCTATTGAAATGTTAAAAGCCTGGTCTTATGAGACGTTTAAAAATGGCAGCTCAACACAACAAATGCTGGATTTCTGAAACCTTTTTATATTAGAGTGGCAGTATATGTAATGTGACTGCAAGTTTTGTCACCCCAGTTTCACAGATTTCACCATGTTAGTGATCACTTCAACGAGAATCAGACGGAATTGTTGCTGCCCTGAACATATTCAACAACTACAGAAAAATAAAATAATGTTAAATAGGATCAAATGCTAATCAATGTAGATCTATTCTAAGCTTGATCTAGTTAATAATAACAATAATAATTCATTTTATTTAGTTTTTAGCACTTTTCTCGAGACTCAAAGCGCTTTACACAAATTGGTCGCCAATTAATTACACAGAACGAACAACGAATGGACTGACAGCTATCAAACACAACACTCAGTCTGAGTGATACCACGGCAGCCAATTTGCGCCACACTTGCTCACCCAACATATAACAACGGACTTGCTCACACACATAGGACACGCAGACCGACTCCAGGTGAATTGGCAGTGACTGGTCAGGGCACTGGTAGGAGAATGGAGCATGTTTTTTGATGTGGATGCTTGATAAATATAAATTATGTAATAAAAACATTCACAATAATTTGAGGGTTGGGTATTTCATCATTCAAGCATGTGGGTGGGGAAAAGTTAATGTGTGTGTGTTTATGCATGCGTTG